>JAINUG010000202.1:0-243668 GCA_029706075.1 Aldrovandia affinis | reverse complement strand
TAAAAAACAAGCTAAATAAAATAAATATCAGCATACAGACTGTTGCTGGCAGATGCATAGCGTAAACACAGACAAGATGCTACATACGATTTTTATAACATTTTAGGCTGTTTGAAAAGTATTCTTACATAGATCTTGTGTGCCTATTGCAATTTGTTACGTTGCAACACGTGGAATATGTAGTCACAAGACAACGAATTCATATATTTTCACGAGTATTTGAAAACAAGCGAAATAAAATAAATATCAGCATACAAACTGTTGCTGGCAGATCGCAGCGTAAAACACAGACAAGATGCTACATACGATTTGTTATAACATTTTAGGCTGTTTGAAAAGTATTCTTACATAGATCTTGGTGCCTATTGCAATTTGTTACGTTGCAACACGTGAAATATGTAGTCACAAGACGCCGGAATTCATATATTTTCACGAGTATTTGAAAACAAGCGAAATAAAATAAATATCAGCATACAGACTGTTGCTGGCAGATGCATAAAACAAAACACAGACAAGATGCTACATACGATTTGTTATAACATTTTAGGCTATTTGAAAAGTATTCTTACATAGATCTTGTGTGCCTATTGCAATTTGTTACGTTGCAACAAGCGGAATATGTAGTCACAAGACGCGGAATTCATATATTGAATATATATATATACAAGTATTTGATAACATGGCAAATCAAATATAGTTACTTACTCTTCGCCAGTTAGGTCCTCAGCTGGATCAATTCTAAATTCAAAATGCTGTCTCTCTTCATCTGAATCCTCTTCAGTATCGGGACATGATGAGTTGTTGTCCTCGTCGCTTTCCATCAATGCTCTCAAACACTGCAGCGCAGAAAATCTTTCCATCTTGAATAAAATTGTATGTCTGTATAAAATCTTGCTTCAAATTGTCGGGACAGTTTATGTGTTGTTTACGCCTGCGTTTTCACACATGGCCCCACGCCCCTCCCCATGCACATCCCCGAAACTAGCACCTAGTTACCATGTCAATAGAAGGGGGACATTACTTCCAGGTAAAAAAGAAAGTAAAAGGCAAGGTTTACTTTTGGTCTAATTAACCTAATTTAAAAAAAAAACATTTGATTTTCCAGTGCTCAAATCTGAAAGTCGCGATTCTAAGGTTTCTGTCAATGTTTTTGTCGCGTGTGTATGATAAAATATCGCGAAGTTAGAAATAGTAATATACTTTTATTGCTGCTGGGAGCGTCGGCGCTCCCGTCGACCTCAGGGGGTTAAGCATTTAGCAGACGCTCTTATCCAGAGCCACTTACAAGATGTGCAATACATGGTAGGAATGATCATAGTTAGCGCAAGAGATCAGTGCAGTAATACAGTAATAGACATCATTGCAGGCATCTGCATACCATACCTGTAGCACTATGAACGAAAAGGTTAGTCATTTATTTTTTATTTTTAATAAATGGAGTAAGGAGGGGTATAAAGCGTTGAACAAGTAGGCAGTGGTGATGAAACTTGGATGACAGAGTTCAGTGGTAATGGAGTCTGAAAAGGTGGGTCTTGAGTCTCTTGCGGAAGATTGCAAGTGATTCCGCGGTCCTGACCGACTGCGGGAGGTTGTTCCACCAGCGAGGGGTCAGGACAGAGAAGAGGCAAGACTGTGAGGAGCGGCTGCCAGGCACCCGGAGAGATGGCGCAGACAGTTAGCCAGAGGAGGCGGAGCGGAGAGCGGTGTAGGGAGTGATGAGTGACTGGAGGTATGGGGGAGCAGTACCTCTAGCTGCTTTAAAAGCCAGCACCAGTGATTTGAATCTGATGCGTGCTGCAATGGGGAGCCAGTGCAGAGAGGAGAGTAGAGGGGTGACGTGGGTAAACTTTGGCTGGTTGAACACCAGACGAGCGGCAGCGTTCTGGACAAGTTGCAGTGGCTTGATGGCACAGGCCGGTAGGCCTGCCAGCAAGCAATTGCAGTAGTCCAGACATGAGATCACCAGGGCCTGGACCAGGAGTTGGGTGGCCTCTTGGGTGAGGAATGGTCAGATCCTCCGGATGTTGTGGAGCGATCACTTAGCAGGTCCGAGTGATCGCTGCTATGTGGCCAGAGAAGCACAGCTGGTTGTCCAGGGTCACTGTGAGACTTCTGGCAGACTGGGACGGAGACACTATGGAGCCTTCCATGGTGATTGAAGCATCGATCATCGGTGAGCCCTTTGCTGGGAGGAAGAGCAGCTCTGTCCCCAGGTTCAGCTTCAGGTGGTGGGTGGACATCCATGCGGAGATGTCAGCCAGGCATGCAGAGATCCATGCTGGGACCTGGGTCTCAGATGGAAAGAAGGAGAGAAAGAGTTGAGTGTCATCGGCATAACAGTGATAGGAAAAAACATGAGCAGAAATAACAGAACCAAGTGACTTTATGTACCAGGAGAATAGGACGGGGCCTAGCACCGAGCCCTGCGGGACTCCGGTAGAGAGAGCGTGGGGAGAGGAGAGGGATCCTCTCCAGGCCACCTGGTAGGACTGGTCAGCCAAGTAGGACTCAAACCATGTCAATGCTGATCCAGAGATTCCCATCTCGACGAGAGATGAGGGCATGATCTGGTGGTCCACGGTGGCGAATGCCGCTGACAGGTCGAGGAGGAGGAGGACGGAGCTAAGGGATCCGGACTTAGCCGCATGAAGAGCCTCAGTGACCACAAGGAGAGCAGTCTCTGTGGAGTGGCTTGCTTTGAACCCAGATTGGTTAGGATCAAGCACGTCGTTCTGTAGGAGATGAGCAGACAGTTGGTTATAGACAGCCCACTCTAACGTTTTGGAGAGGAATGGGAGGAGAGAGACAGGTCGGTAGTTTGAAATGACAACGGGATTCAGAGAGGGTTTTTTGAGGAGGGGGACAACATGAGCGCATTAGAGGGAAGAAGGGACAGAGCCAGAGGAAAGAGGAGTTAATGACATTGGAGACGATGTGCATAACAATGGTCTGGAAGAGGGGAGAAGGAATGGGATCGAGAGGGCAGGTGGTGGGACGGTGGGAGTGAACGAGTTGAAGGATGTCTGAGTCAGGGAGGGGCGAGAAGGTGGACAGAGGGGTGAGATGGGTGAGGGAGAGGATGGGGGGAAGGAGTTGCGGATGTCGTCAACCTTCTCACGAAAGAAGCAATGCGAAGTCATCCGCGGTTAGAGAGGAGGGGGTGAGGAGAGAGGAAAATGTAGAGTAGAGTTTCCGAGTGTTAGAGACAGAAGATTGAATGCAGGAAAAATGCAGATGTAGCAGAGGAGAGGTTAGAGGAAAAGATAGGCAGGAGTGTGAGGAAATCAGTCAGAGCCACAGGGGATTTGGATTTTCTACATTTCCTTTCTGCTGCTCACAGTTTCAGATGGTCAGCCCAAATAGAGTCGTTAAGCCAGGGGGTGAGGGGTCGGAGACGTGCAGGTTTAGTGGATAGAGGACAGAGTTAGTCAAAGGAGGAGGAGAGAGAGCAAAGTAGGGTGGATGATGCTTCCTCAGCAGGTAGCTGAGAGAAGGCATCAGTAGGGGGAAGGGAAGATAGAACAGTAGCTGACAGAGCAGCAGGGGAGAGAGAGCGGAGGTTGCAATGGACAAGGACAGTGGGAGCAGGTGGTTTAGGCACAGAGGGGAGGGGGAGGGAAAAAACAGAAAGCAGTGGTCAGGTACATGTAGAGGAGATACCATAATGTTTGGTGAGGTGCAGTTCCTAGTGAAGACCAGGTCCAGTTGGTTACCGGCCCTGTGGGTGGATGTGGATTCAGCCAGAGTGAAGTCGAAGGACTGAAGCAGGGGGAGGAGTGCAGATGCCTGGGGGGTCTCCAGCAGCAGGTTGAAGTCGCCGAGGAGTAAGACAGGAGTGCCATCCTCAGGGAAGGCGCTGAGTAGGGCATCCATATCATCTAGTTAACTCCCCAGTGGACCTGGTGGGAGATAAAGAACAATGATGTGCAGTTTACATGGAACAGTGACAGTGACAGCATGAAATTCAAAGGAGGAGGGGGAGAAGTGAGGAAGAGGAACAAATCTCACAGGTGGGAGATCAGTATACCTGTCCCTCCACCTCTACCTGAGCAGCAGGGGTGGCCGTGTTCTGCGGAGTGATCCACGTCTCCGTGAGCGCCAGGAACTGCAGGGACAGTAGGGAGGCCTGGGCCAAGATTAAATCGGCCTTCCGGACAGCGGACTGGCAGTTCCATAGTCCGCCTGCTACCACCACGTCGACACTGGGAGATCTAGGAGGGAGGATGAGATTGGAGAGGTTGCGGGTGTGAGCAGACTCTCTTCTTCTAGGAAATCTAGAAGAGGAGACATGGACTGGAATAGGGAGGTAGCATGTAGTGTTAGGTGCAGAGGAAGTAGAGGAGGGAGATTCAAAACTATGATACTTACCTTGCGGATAGCACTCCCTAACTGGCCTCCCTCGGTGGACTCCTGCAGGTAGACTCCTCTGTCTTTGTCTGGACGGGAAGGCTGCCAAGAAAAGCTGCCGCTTTCCACAACTATGGTTGCTTATATGACTGAGTGGTGCTAGGCACTAAGTGGCGAATGCCCCCTGACAACAATACAGACTAATTACCAACTCACAGGTTCCTCCTACTAATCAACTACAGACATGGGTGCTACGCCTGTTAAAACAAAACCGATTGAAACGCTAAGTAACAATCAACTTTGAACTAAATCTTCTAAGCAGCGACTGAAACTTGAAACTAATAAACACTGGAACAAAAGCAACAAGCTACTAATTAAGCTAACTAAGTAGCGAGAGCTGCTTACTGCAACAAGTGAAACAGGCAGCGAACACAGAAACTAAGCACAAAGTCTAATGCCGGGTAACCAACACTTACTAGAACGCAGCGAGATGACTCTTACCATGATAGAATGCACACTGACTACTCAGAGTTGCTTCGGTAGGGGTAAACATAGGGTCGTTCGTTTTTGAAAAATGTCTGCAAGTGAACCATTTTTCAACTTTTATGAATGGGAAGTTTGCACTTAGTATTGACTACAAGTGTGTAGCTCCCCTCCAGTTAAATCACGAATGCAAGGCACTCTTTCCGGTTACAGGCATTTATTACAGATCCATGCCGTTAAACATGCTATCAAACATGTTATCCAACATGCCGTGCAACATGCTGTGAGAACTAGATCAAATAAAATGCACAAAGATCATAAAATGAGTGCAATACAGAACTTTCTCATAGAGAATAACCATTGAAAACAGATATCTCACAAACACAAAATATAGCTTGAATACTCAATTAGCTTTGAAGGCTATAGGCTGTTAAACCTATGAATAATTAGCTTCTAAACATTCACTGAACATATCCAATAGCTAGACATAATGTAGAAACATAATGCATACCTCATTGGCCGCGTTACCTCAAGGGGATACAAAAACTAAACTTAAGCTTTATGAGTCTTCACTTAATTCCAATCTTCGCCAACATTAATAAACATTAACGTAACTTAAACATCATCCTCCATTTAGCTTGATAAGTTTTATTTATTTTTAATTTTTTATGATTTTATTCGAAAATGATATCTTAACAATAAGGCACTCATTACAATGCAACAATTACATTCCAAGAGTACATAGTTTTAAACACACATACAGAGAAGGATAAAGTAAAAAAATAAAAATAAATTAATCATTAAATAATACATAATACATGAGTATTTGAGAGATTATATGGAGGAAAAGAATAAAAAATAAAAAGAACAATATCAAAAATATAAATTACAATGTACAGAGTGTTATTTTTAAGACATTACACTATTCAGAATATTACCTAATGATAAGTATACATTCTTAGCATATTTGGATTGTATCATTTCCAGGGACTTAAGATGGGTGGGGTCTTTATGAATTTTGCTTTGTGGATAAAGAATTTGGCTAAGCTTAACAAAACATCGATCATTAGGTTCACTTTTTTGTCTATTAATAAGATACCAAAAATAATATCTTTACGTTCTAAAATAGGTATTTCTATGTTTTTTTGGTTTAACCAATCCGTGAATTCTTTCCAGAATCTTTGTATATGAGAGCGTGAGACAAAGATGTGCTCTGTTGTTTCAATATTGCTTCTACAGAAAGTACATTCATTGTTCTCAAAGCCAAATCTTAATCTTAAAAAATCGCTGGAAGGATATAAATCATTCATTATTTTGTTGTGAATTTATTTTGCTTTGGGTGGGATTGGGTATTTGAAGAACTTTGTTCTCAGTTTAGATACTGTTGCTTGGTCGAAAATATTCAAGATGTTATTTCTACAGAACTGGGCAGGGTATAAATCATTTGTTAGAATAAATCGTATGAATTGGTTTGAGCATCTTTTATCAAGAAGATTGATTCCATTTATAATCGGTGAGGGATGATGAGATGGGGATTGAGAATACAATGCAATATTCTTGGCTAGGTTGAGGAATGTGTTGGGTATAGCTTTGATGAGAGAATAAAATTATTTTAGGTTGAAATCAAACTCATATTTATAACAAAAATCATGGTAGGGTAATATATCTCCATTTGTATCTAATAGGTCCATTATGCACCAAATCTTTTTATCCATCCAGTTCCTATAAAACAGTGATTTTACTTTTTTAAGTATATATTGGTTGTTCCATAATGGAGTATTATGGGGTGTAAAGTTTTGATTGTAAAGTAATTTCCTGTTGATGATACTTAGAAAGCTTAAGAGGCAATTTAGTAATATACGCCATTTAGCAGACGCTTTTATCCAAAGCGGATTTACAGTAGTGAATGCATACATTTTCAGTATATGTGGCCCCAGTGGGGATTGAACCCACAACCTAAGCGTTGCCAACGCTGTGCTCTACCAACTGAGCCACAGAGAACCAGTGGAATTTTGTTTGAATATTTTCTAACCTTATATTTAAAGAATTCCCATTTATTTACATAAGATTTAATTTCAGTATCATTAAAAGACTCCTCCAGCATAGCTCTGATGTTCTGACAAAAACTTTCATCCTTAAATAAACTTGAGTTAAATTTCCAAAAACCTTTGTTATTTCTGTTAGTGTTAATTGGTTTCAATTCTAAATGTATTCGACTATGGTCAGTTAAAGGGGCCATATCCACTGATAAATCAGAAACATACTGTGTTAAAATTATGTGAAAGTAACCAATAATCAATTCTATATTTACATGTTCTATCTGATTTAAACCAGGAATATTGTAATACTTCAGGGTTCTTGACTCTCCATATATCCTCTAAACTTAATGTGTTACAAAGGTCTGTTATGATGTTGTTAAAATAGTGTGTGTCAAACCTTGATGGGCACCTGTCATTCCATTCATCTGGGGTCATGTTAAAGTCCCCTCCGACTATGTTATCTGTAGGATATAGAATTTTCATTTCCTCAACATGTTGATGATGGATATTAGATCTCTGTTCTGTGGTTTGTTATTGTATCCATGAAGATTGCACAAAATAAAATATGAATCCTCAATATTAATAACTAATACAATCCAATGACCATTTACATCAGCTTTGTAAGATATGACCTTTCCTGGGCAACTGTTGAGCAATTCCAGCTGAATGTGAAGAACCGTGGCTAAATATAATTCTATCTCCCCACTGATTGGACCAGAACCTGTCATCCTCTTCATTTGAATGGGTTTATTGCAGAAATGTAATATGGGCTTTTAGTCCCTTACAGACTAGAAAGATTGCTTTTCGTTTGATTTTGTTTTGTAGACCTCTAGTATTCAAAATATTCAGTGATATCTGACATGATAGAGAAGACATGAAAAAAATTTAACAATTAGAAGAAAATAAAAATACATAATTAAATAATACACAAAAGGTTAAGGTAGTGTTTCTATTCTAGTGTCTCTAAATGAACTAGTTTGCAAAGGCAATGTCCCTTAAAGAAAAATTATTCTTAACCTTCCTGTTATAACTTTTGTGGTTTTTTTTGGCTACTTAAACATGTAACATCATGTTCGGAAAACCTGAGTAAACCAACTTTAAAATGAACAGTCAATTAACATTTGCAGCGTGTGTGCAGTATAGTCCGGGTTTCGCTTATTAATTACTCATCAGATATAATTCTTAGAAACCCTAAACTTAATTTCCCAGTCTGTTGCATAGTCAGTGTTGCCAATTCCCCTTTTGGTGCTGCAAAGGGCATTTTCTGTTTGTATCAAATACGCCATGTAGATAAGAACAAAGTCAAAATGGGTAATCAGTAGATTATTGTGAAATCATGTGTTAACATATTCATTAGGCCTACCTATGGCATTTGGATGGGACGGTTGTTGATGAAACCAATGGCACCGCGGTAAAAGGCTGTTTGGCCAAGTGATCTAGCTTCCTTTATCTTTGGCCATACTGCATCCCGTCCCTCATTATCAGCTTTGAGCAAATCTTCAGTAAAGCGAATTCCGTGCTCCTTGAATGCAACATGATTCTTGGATGCACGCCAAATTGTATTACGTTGAATTCTCATGGCGAATTGCACAATGATCTGTCGATTTTTACCTTCGACTTTTCTTCCAAGGCGATGTGTGGAATCGACAGCCTCCTCCATTTTTACCTGCCCATTGAGGCGCGATTTTATACATAATCTGGATTACTCTCTCTCAGGTGTTTTCTCCCTCGTTCTCCTTCAGCCTGTGGATTCGGAGATTCCAGCGTCTTCTATATCTCTCATTCTCCAATACCCGCTGCTTGAGGTCTTGGTTTTCAGCTGTGAGTGCAGACACTTGCCTCTCCAACGTCATCACTTTATCTTTGCAGTCTTGGGTTTCTTTAAAACTGAAATCCATACTTTTCGCCATATTGGCAATTGCAAGGGTGTTCTCGTTCAGACGGGAGCTGAAGCCTTCTACCATGACAGTAAGATTTTTCACAGCCTCGAGAAGGGCTGCTGTCGGGGTCGGAGTCCCCATCCTGTTTTTTAACCCAATTGTCTTGTCTTGGGATTTTTACTGGCGTGTGGAGGTTTCGCTTGTTGCTTGGGATGCTAGTGCTGGATTCCATTGATTCCATGCTTGAGCTAACTGCAGGCCTGCATAGTTATGCACGTCGAGTGATTTCATTGCACTAGTCGACATTTCGGTAACTTTTTATAAATTAGATAAAACTTAAAATGTTTTTTATATGTTTTGTATTCTTTAAATAACATACAACTAACATATTTATTTTCCCAGCAGAAAGTGATTTTTATGTTTTGAAATGTTTAGAACATAAGCGTACACGAGCAGATTATTGATATCTGTTAAGTATGAGAGGCCTCACGGGCATGGTTGAAGTAATAGACTCTGGGGAATTGGGGAGCGCTATTCTGCATAATGATCTAAAGTAGTCATCGCTAGATATTGTAGATACAGGAATGGTCTCATCATTTATCAACATATTACCACATTTGCCACCAGAGTGTTTAGTATGTAAATGCAAAACGGCTTTTACAATTGAATGTTTCCTATAATTTAGGTCAGTTAAAACATTAAATGTGTCTTCTTGATACAATACTGGCAAGCCATTTGCAAACATTATTTGAAGCAATCACATTTTAAAAATGTTCTGTAGTTGTAGTGGCTATTTTTAATAGTCAAAAAACAACAAAAAGGTTTCCTGTCTCATAACAGCCACTGATGCATAGTTCCGAAGTATGCTTGTTCTTTATGCAGGCAAATATTTCAACGTCCAGAAGATAGCTTTTGTTTTGTTTATTTATTATTTGAAATGATAATGTCAGGTTTACAATTCCAGTTAAATTTTTTCCTTCACCTGTTCACCTGTTGCCTTAAGTGTTGCCTCTGGTGTTGCCTGCAGTGTTGCCTGTAATGTTGCCTGCAGTGTTGCCTGGTAAGAACTGTGTCAGCTCCCTCTACCTGTGTGTGCCCAACTTCCTGTTGCAGGTGTTTAAGTGCTCTCTGTGTTGGTCATACTACCACCCAGTGTGTGAAATGTGTAGTGCAATAAAAGTTGCAAAAATATCACACAATCGGCTGGCGGATAGCATAGCGGTCTAACGCACCACTTTGGCTGATCTGGTGTGGTGTGCGCTGCCTCTCAGGGACGCATTTCGAAACCCACGTCTCTACCAGACCGGCCCTGGTCGTCAGCCCGATCGGAGGCGGCATTTGGCTGTCCGCCTCCGGAGAGGGGGGAGGGTGAGCTGGCACGAATCCGTCGAGGAGCAGGAAAAAGGTGTCCGTGGTAGAATTCCGTCTCAGAAGAGGCGGATAAATTCGGCCCGGAGATAATGTCTCGCCCGGAGGATGGGTGGCGGACTCCTGGGGAAGGGGGAATTGAGATAGAGGGTATAAATGGCAACCAACTTGGGATAAAAATGGGAAAAAATGCAATACATATATATATATATATATATATATATTTTTTAATCACACCAAGAAAACACAAAATGACAAATGGCTCTACACAACCGGCCCATAATTGTTACTGCAGGCTGTAAGAACAATTACTATAAAGGATATGTACTATGTGTGGGCATTTAATCTTCTTTGTGAATTTTCTTTGTCTTGAGTCTTCCTTGTTTTTTATTTATTGCGTTCATCCATCTCCTGCCTCCAAAAGCAGACAAAGCTTGGTGATTGGG
Organism: Aldrovandia affinis; assembly: GCA_029706075.1. Lineage (NCBI taxonomy): Eukaryota > Metazoa > Chordata > Actinopteri > Notacanthiformes > Halosauridae > Aldrovandia > Aldrovandia affinis. The sequence continues at coordinate 233,105 of JAINUG010000202.1, read as the reverse complement.
CCTTCCAGTATGGTGGTCTGAAGATGAATGGTGCGCACCCGTCACTTTGCATCAGGCTTTACCTCCAAAACTCTTCCCATCATCCAAGATCCCCTGGGAGCTGTGGCATCAGCAATGACGACAATGTCACCAGGAACAAAGTTTCTTCTGTCTTTATTCCACTTTTGTCTTTCTTCTAACAGAGGTAAGTATTCAGAGACCCACCTCTTCCAAAAGAGGTCAGACATGTACTGCACCTGTCTCCAACTCTGCTTGATGTACAGATCATCCCTTTTGAAGAGTCCAAGTGGTAGGATTGGCTTTCCCTTGAGCAGAAGGATGTGATTGGGGGTTAGTGCTTCCAAGTTCTTTGGATCATCAGATGCCTTTGTGATGGGCCTGCCATTCAGAATGGCCTCTGTTTCTCAGAAGACAGTTTGCAATCCCTCATAATTAAGTGCTTGTTGGTGAAGAACTGGATTGACCCTTCGCTAAACCACGCCCCGAAACGCAGACTGGCCAATCACAGCGCAGCATAGGACAGGCTCTGACAGAGGTCCGACAGTTTATGGCGGCACTCCGTTGACTCTGACGGAAAAGTTTGAAATTTTCTTCATTTTCGAGCTGGTTTTGTGGACTTTTAGCTAGTTATGGTTAAACGTTGTGCCTGGGGCACTTGTAACAGTGACACTCGTTACCCGGAGAGGTTGGAAGGAGATTTTTTCCCTTTCCAAAACCAAAATCAAATCCTGAAAAGTGTTAGCCAGCTAAGCTAACATGGCTACGGTCTGGATATACAGCTCCGGGTTGCAACGCTGGTAAAGTTAGACTAAATGTTAGCTTTGTTATTCGTGATCCAGCCTGCTTGCTAACGTTAAGATGTTACAGTCAAGCTCTAGAAAACCAAGTGGGTAACGTTACTTTGATGTAAAAATGTAATACTATTTTTTCATTACTATTTCAGCACTTTGTCAATGGGAAGCCCAGTCCCGAGTACCCAAATCTTGTGGAGGACTGGGCTGACACACTGCTGATATTTTTTGCTTTACAGAGGTCCAGGGTATGGATAAGTCCGATGAGATGGGCGCAGAAACCTGTGGAGCTAACCAGAGTAATGTCGTTACAGCACACTATAGGCTACTAATGTTACGTTAGTTAGCTAATTAGATTAGATTCTATTTATTTTATTGTCATTGCACAGAGTACAACGTAATTGAGTGACAATCCTGACATTACATTTACAATAACAAAGACAAAACACAACAGAACAGCAGAAACAAATTAAGATTCTGAATATAAAATTAACATTAAATAAATAAATACAATTAAATGTGAACATTTGCTGTTAAAAAGTTAAAAGTTACATTATTTTGATGAGATATGAGATATTGCACTTCCAGATATTGCACATTTCCGAATTGCAGAGGCTCACTATGGCAGAAGTGTAGTACGGTTGGGAGTATAAACATACAAACAAAAGTGCAGTAGTAATGTAAACATCTATGAGTGTTCTGTGAGTGTACTGTAAGTGTAGGTGTTGCAGTACTGATAGTCATCAGTCCGTATCAGAGTTTTTTAAGTGTTCCGTTCTCGTATGGCCCTGGGGTAGAAGCTGTTCTTAAGTCTGTTTGTCCGTGATTTGATGGACCTGAAGCATCTACCAGAGGGCAGCAGGTCAAACAGATGATGTCCAGGGTGGGATGGGTCTTTCAGTATTTTGGCTGGTGCGGTGAGATATTGGGATCCCGGTACGAGCCCCCAATTTGTTAGGTTCACGAATTCAGAAGACCTACAAAGTGAATAGAGAACACTTGCACCAAATGAGAAAACAGAACATTCAACCAATTTTCAACAGAGTTTATTTAACCAAATGCATTTGGGGTCCACTGCCTCCCTGCCAGGCAATGAACAAATCATTTCCGGGGAGAACACTTCTTATACACATTAGTTACCCTTAGACAGATGCTTTAGCCTCGCCCACACACCAGTCACAAGACAGTATTTTTCCATCTCTGGGAGAACCTCGTATCTTTTGGCAAGGCACTCTGCCCTTGAGACTGTGCCGGTTAGCTAGCTCAACGCTTGCCGACTATCTCTTTTGGCACAGCTCCACACCTTGTGCCAGCGTGAGAAGTGGTTCAAAAACAATTTTGAACAGAAACAGAATTTCTCTATCAATCCCTCCTTTTTATGATTTTATCCCATATAGTCATAAAACATTTAGAATCTCTTCTAACATCTATCCTCAGCCATTCTATAGTATAGTGTTTAGGCTGGAGACCACCGCTGCCACCATTTCACATTTAGAAAGAACATAGCAAGTTTATTTCAATGCAGAAGCTTAAACATCTTTAAACAAGTTTTGCAAGGCCATGGCAGTATCGTCTTAGTCTGGAGAATCAATTATCTCTTAATTCCCAGAGTCAGCTCCTCCAGGGCCAAAGCCTGATACGCCGGGGTACTTTGCATCATTTGGGTGATCATCCGCTGGATCATTGGGACACTGCAACAACTGCAAAACATTAGTAACAACAAGACTCCCAGAATCGCCACTGCCAATGAGGTGAGGGACTGTTTCCAGCCCCCACCCATTATCCAGGACCACCAGTCATCATCAGTCATTAGATATTTTTGTTGGGCCAGGGCTAATTTCTTAAGACCTTCCATAGCTTGATCTATGGTTTTACCATCCGCATCGTTATCAGGTATGTAGGTACAACACGCAGTTCTAATTATGTGGCATATTCCTCCCTTGGAGGCAGTCATGAGGTCCAGGACCATACGATTTTGAATTGTCATTAATCTAAGTGCAGTTAACTCGTAATTTTTTTAATTTTTTTTCACTTTGATCCTTCGAGCCTCCCTTTCTCTAGGGCGTAGCTCCAGGCTGGATCCCTTTCCGCTGAGTTCCTCCCCCCCGACTCCTCGGAGTGAAGAGCCCTCAGCCTCTCTGCTTCCCAGTATTTTCTTTTCAAAAATACTGTTCACAGAAAGCACTACTCACTTACTAACGCATTCGGTTTCAGTTTATAGTGGCCTGACTGTACATTGAGCCGGACGCGGCGGCCATTTCTCATAGTCTTAATTCCATCTGCGATCCGACCGGCCGGTGACCCAGTCGATAGCGATCCCAGACCCCGTAGTAGCTGTTAACCACCCGGTTAGGAACCGACGGTCTGATCCCTATCCCACTTCGCTGTGGGTATAGAAACTTTGACCATTTTCACCAGCCTTGCCTGTTCACAGAGGTCGTCTCTTACGCCCCTCTGCTAGGTGTGGACTGTCATCCACGTACCATGTACTGCCTGCATACTTCCATGCGACAGCCACACCGACTAGACGGTACCACCGCAGTATGTCCATTCATACTTCATCAGACACGGGGGCCTTCAGTCTTCTCCCCTGCACTATATTCCTCTTTAATGTGCCCTCAGAACTTTGCAATTCCGCAGCCGCCTGTTGAGAGATAGGTTCGGGGTGCCTAATCCCCTGCCTATCTCTCGGTTGCATTCAGTGTGAAAATGAACAATGCACTCAGGCGGTAGTTTATTGTCTCTACCCTTAACATTAATTTTCCCACCCCCATTTGCGGAAAAATACTAAGAACCGCTTTGATCCCTGTACTCCAAAGTTTGTGATCTTCTGGAACATTACTTCCCCATATTGCATCATGCTTATCCTCTAAGGATCTTTTTGCATGACCCTGTGTTTCAGCGCTTATTACCCATGTATTGTCAGTTAGCATCACATATGCACAAGTTCCATGCCACTTCTTAGGCAGAGCTATGTACACATTGTGTTCGCAAAGCCAGTACCACCCATCCACTGCCCTAGTGCCGTTTTCTGTAGGTGCTAACGTGGAACACCTTGTCTCCTTTAAGGGCGTTCCGGTGATTCTATTCTTACAGTAGGAGTACACTGTCCAATCGCATTGGGATGTCTCCCCCACCGGGACTGTTCCCTTCCCTCGTACACATTTTATAAAGGTCTTATGCGGGGTATATGGTACTGCCATAATGGGCGTAATCAAATGTTGTTGTGAGGTTTGTAATAAACCTTGTCAATCAGTGAAATTTATTCCCGTCAGTATATTCGTAGCAGTTCACTTTGGTTGTGATTTTGTGGGTTGGGTCAAAGTATTTAAGTGTTCCTGTATGAGTTGAGAGCCCTATGGCACATGTTACAGTCCAGGACACATTTATTCCAATTCCCGGGGGTTGGTCCACAGTCACCCTTGGTGCTACGGATGATGCCGGTAGATGTGTGCATACGTAACAGTTGGTCTTGTTTACGCTCTGTGCTGTGCTTTTACAAATCTCTTCTCTCTTATACCGTGATTATCATCAATATGGTCAAAGACCCCACTGCCCGCCACTGGAGGTTCGCCATAGCTGTGTGTAGCGCCCCCTTGCTATCTATGCTTAACGAGGGAACTACCCTGAGTTCTGTTTATGAGGACGATATGTTATCGTCTTTAAAATTATAATAATAATAACTACTATTCACTTGGTACTGCTTTACTTATGAGCTTGGAATGGAAATAACCAAATACAAGGAATCACTATAAAAATCGGATATTTTAACAACCAAAATGTACTTCAGGTCATGTGACTAATACATGCCAGGAACTTCACCATAAATGAATACATGACACAAACTCTAATCACACTGAATATTTGTAACCTTTTAAATCTATTTATATGTATCTATTTATTAAACTTATTAACTATATTGCCCACAGGGCTACATGTGTCTAAATCCCAGTAAGAGGGTTGTTTGCTTCACCGGTTTTGAGACAGGTGTGTTCTATATTTCACACCTCCCTTTGTAGCCGGACTTCTCCCTTCTGAGCACAACTCTTTTAGGTACCTACTCACCCTTTGTTACCTTTTTACAGTGGGACAGATGCACCCAGGTGGATCGCTCGGCAATCTTTACTGCTGTTGGAGTTGTCAGTAGCACCTGATACGGCCCTTTCCACTTTCGTTGATGCCACGCCTTGTGCCTTGGATCTTTAATCAGTACCCAGTCCCCGACCTGCAGCTTTTCTTCTGGTATTCCAGCTGTAAGAGTTTACACATTTCTTGTTTATTAGATAACATTTTCTTCATATAGTCTGCCAATGTGGGATTATCCTCTGATATTCTATTTCCAAATTGCGGTAGGTGATAGGCTTTTCCCATCTAGGTTTTATTTCTCTACAAATTATTTTTGCCACAGTTTGTGCATCAATTTTTGAGGTAGGGTATGCTTCTACCCAATCTGAGAATGGGTCAATCATTACCAAGCAGCTCTTTTTCCCTCACTTGGTGTGAGGTGGATGAAATCCATCATCCAAGATTCAAATAGTCAAAACATGTTAAACACCTTTTACAAAAAAAAAAGTGTAGGTTGTAAATCCAAACGTTGTATAACATTTGTTTATCATATCTACCATCCCTTCTCTTGAGACATGGCATATGCCATGACTCAACTCTGCAGCTATGGTAAACAAAGATCTCGGTAATACAGGTTTCTTTTCTGGGCCCACCCACAGAACAGTTTCGTTCTCAGTACATGCCCCACATCCTTTTATCTGGTACCCCTGCTTCATGTTGCATGTCTCTCAAGAGAGTGTCTGCAGCTGCTTCTTTTGCAGCAGAACCTGTGAATGGATTCCTCAGGGACACCTCATCTGTTCCTTTCGTATGTGCTGCACATTTACATCTAGTCAGTGTTTTGGGTTTCTGTACTGTTGCAATCAGTTCCAGTATCACTAGTGCATGCGTTATTAGTTTCCCTGTTGAAGTCATTCTTTTTTCAGGATCCATCCACATAGAATGTTACTTCTGCATCAAGAATGGATGTGTCCATTAACCCGGGGCATGCGGCCACAGACCTAGATGTTTCAGCTACACAATCGTGAGGATCTGCATCCTCAGCAGTTGTCAGCAAGGTAGCCGGATTAAGTGTGATGCATCTTACAATTGTTAGATTAGCAGCTGTTAGTAGAGTCACCATACAGCTCAGCTGTCTTGCTGGTGACAAGAATGTATGTTTTGTTTGCAGTAGTAATACAGAAACTACATGTGGTACCATCAGTGTCAATGGTTGGTATAACACTATAGTTTGTGAGGCTTTTACTGCTAATGCTGCTGCTTCTACAGCTTGTAGACAGCATGGCAGTCCTCGTGCTACAGGATCCAGTTCTGTGGAGTAATAAGCAATTGGTCTTTGCTTACCTCCAAACCTGTTTTACTTGTTCAAAGGCTTCGTTGACTTCAGGAGTCCATTTGATTGGATCTCGAGCCTCCATTGGTTCGCTGTAAATACAATCTAACAGTAGCTGCGTCAATTCTGCATAATTACATATCCAGGTTTGGCAGAAATGTATCATTCCTAGGAAAAACATCAGGTTTTTTTGTTTTGTTTTAGGCTTTGGGGCCTGCAGTATCGCTGTTTTCCTATCCAGCCTTGAGCTGAGATAGCGTGTCCCAGATATTTCACTTCTGGTAGACACCACTGCAGCCCCACCCCCTTGCTTATCTTGTGGCCTTGTGAGGCCAGAAAAGCCAAACATGCCTTCGCCCGAGAAGTAGAGCAATTCAATATTTTGTCTACATACAGGAGGAGTTTTAAATCACAGATACTGCCAAATGCCTAAAATGGTTAAAATGTAAAATGTACATAGTGCAGTGCAGATCAGATGGGTCATTCATTTTCAGATTATTCGCTGTCTACAGTGAATGCGTCATTTTTTTTATTTTGAGCCCAGAGTGTTTTTTTTTTTTTTCGCGGAACATCATATAATACCTAATTATTTATCTGATGTAAACTAGGATGGTCATCGGAAAGAGCTAGCAGTGTGCTGTACGATTCAAATTTGCAGTTGTGTATGCACACAGCATTGTACAGACAAAGTAGCAAAGAATGGTATTTTTACAACCTTGGATTTCTGTCTGCACTCACAAACATCTTCCCATTCACATTCGGTCATTTTCGATAATGAAATATGCGGCTGCCTGATTTGTTCAAATAATCATTTCTGCTCTTCACTCAAGTTTACTAGAATTCCAGTAAATTTCGGTCAACTATATATGGTGCCTAAACATCTCGTTTCGTTTATTTGCGGCATGTTCCAGAAACACTCATATTCTAAATGTGTTAGTCAGGGGTAAGAAGAGAGCAGTGCTATAAGAGTTAGCTGGGGCTGTCTGCTCGGACGGAATAAATTCACACAGTTGTGCATGATTGGCAGTATATCAATTCCCATGTGTAATACCAATCTATCAATTGTATAGGATTTCCAAAACTATTTCCAATAGTAGCCTACCTATACAGGTGACGTGACTGACAACCCATTTTCGTCACATTCAATAGTCATTTTTTGTTTCATTTTAATTGGTCTTCTCTAGCCGTTCGCTCGAAGTGAATAGCATGTTCTATTATCACTTGCAATCGGCATGTTGCCCACGTAAATGTCTTTTAATTAACATTGTTAATGCAGGAGTGAGGCCGTTCAGGAACGCATTTTTCAGCTGTTGTTCATAAACCCCATCGTTATTATTTGCAGGTGGTTCAAGACCACTGGTAGCATTAAACACTTTTTTAAGACGGGTAAGGTACGCCATTATCATTTCGTTTTTATTTTGCACACAGTCCAAAATTTTTACGTACATTTTTTATTCACTCATACTATGAATAAACACAAACACTTATAATAATATTTTATTTGTCAAACCTCAAACCTCCCCCTAAGAAGTTCCACGCGTAACCCTTACACGTTAGGCTTCTCACCTAATACCTCTTAGAAAACAGTTCCTCACGTGTGCCGTTTTTGGCGCGTTAGGCTCCAACCTAACACTAATTAGGGCATCATCAGGCTCCAACCCTCGCCACTAAAAAGTTCCACGCTCACTATTTCCCCCTTCACGGTTTTAGGAAAACAGTTCCACGAACAAGGCTCGTGTACTGCTTACCTTCCTTTCCAAACTTATTTTCCTACAACAACAACGACCACAACCTTTGCTATTACACTTTCCATGGTCACACCTATGTTCTGTCACTCACTTTTATGGCAAGGCTCTAGGTTCAATATCACACTTTTATCTTTAAATAGAATTTGGAAAAATCCCATCACTCACCGCGCTTCCAGAGGAACGTTGCTCTGTCTGGCCTCGCTAATTATCCAAGGATCCTGCGCGATCCGGACCGAGGACTTTCAAAAACTTGTCCCAGACAAGCCCCGTGCACGGTTCAGACGTCACGCCCTTCCTCTGCGCCCGTGCGGTGAGATATTGGGATCCCGGGACGAGCCCCCAATTGTTAGGTTCACGAATTCAGAAGACCTACAAAGTGAATAGAGAACACTTGCACCAAATGAGAAAACATAACATTCAACCAATTTTCAACAGAGTTTATTTAACCCTCTGAGGTCCGTGCTAAGCTGTGAGATGGTTTGTGATTTTGGCATGGTCTGATATTTATCTCAATTTCATCATCTTAACACACACTTACTCCAAAGTGTTTGATATTTTTATTTGAAGGACAATCACAGCTACATTTGTATGCCATCAATATAAATAAATACATTTTTCTGCCGTCACAAAAGTTGTGAAAGCACACACTAAACTATAGTGACGAATTGTTTTGCCAATGTGCGTTTGTTCATCAAGGTCTTGGTTATGTAAGGGTGTGAAAATAGTTTAGCACATCTGAGATCTAAATAGCTAAAAATCCATTTTTATCAGAACTGGTCACATTTATTTCAGGCTGTGGGAGGGCTAAATGCTAAATACCTGAATATTCATTATTCATTGTCCACACCTCTAAGATCTGTCAGATGGGCCATCTCTCTCTCTCAAAGGCCATCAGAGTAAGCAAGTCAGTGAGCCATGCAGAAGACAGAAAAAAAATATGCTTTTTTCATTTTGGAAGATTTATTGAAAACAGCACACAAACTACAGTATATACAGTGGAATGCCACATACAGGTCATACAGCCTAACAATAATGCACACAAGACACATACCTTTGTGTAGGAGCCCTGTGTGGCTTTTTTGGTGGAGGAGTAGGTGCTTTGTCTTCCACATCGTCATCACTGTAAACATAAAAAGCAAAAGGTTGTAAGGATACACAATACATTAGAGCATTACAGTGAATACAGTATTTTTACATAGATCTTGAGTACATATTGCAATTTGTTACGTTGCAAAAAGCGTAATATGTAGTCACAAGACGCGGAATTCATATATTTACACGAGTATTTGAAAACAAGGGAAATAAAATAAATGTCAGCATACACAGACTGTTGCTGGCAGATCGCAAGCGTAAACACAGACAAGATGCTACATAAGATTTTTTATAACATTTTAGGCTGTTTGAAAAGTATTTTTACATAGATCTTGAGTACATATTGCAATTTGTTACGTTGCAAAAAGCGTAATATGTAGTCACAAGACGCGGAATTCATATATTTACACGAGTATTTGAAAACAAGGGAAATAAAATAAATGTCAGCATACGCAGACTGTTGCTGGCAGATCGCAAGCGTAAACACAGACAAGATGCTACATAAGAGTTTTTATAACTTTTTAGGCTGTTTGAAAAAGATTTTTACATAGATCTTGAGTAGCCTACATATTGCAATTTGTTACGTTGCAACAAGCGGAATATGTAGTCACAAGACGCGGAATTCATACATTTTCACGAGTATTTGATAACATGGCAAATAAAATATAGTTACTTACTCTTTGTCAGTTAGGTCCTCAGCTGGATCAATTCTAAATTGAAAATGCTGTCTCTCTTCATCTGAATCCTCTTCAGAATCGGGACATGATGAGCTGTTGTCCTCGTCGCTTTCCATCAATGCTCTCAAACACTCGAACGCAGAAAATCTTGCCATCTTGAATAAAACGTGTTTCAAATTGTCGGGACATTTTATGTGTTGTTTACGCCTGCGTTTTCACACATGGCCCCATGCACCTCCCCGAAACTAGCACCTAGTTACCATGCCAATAGAAGGGGGGTGGTCCTGCCAGGTGAAAAAGAGAGTGAAATGCAAGGTTTACTTTTGGTCTAATTAACCTAATTTAAAAAATCCATATTATTTGCCAGTGCTCAAATCTGAAAGTCGCGATTCTAAGGTTTCTGTCAATGTTTTTGCCGCGTGTGTATGATAAAATCTCACGACGTTAGAAATAGTAATATACTTTTATTGCTGTTGGAAGCGTCGGCGCTCCCGTCGACCTCAGGGGGTTAACCTAATGCATTTGGGGTCCACTGCCTCCCTGCCAGGCAATGAACAAATCATTTCTGGGGAGAACATTTCTTATACACATTAGTTACCCTTAGACAGATGCTTTAGCCTCGCCCACACACCAGTCACAAGACAGTATTTTTCCATCTCTGAGAGAACCTCGTATCTTTTGGCAAGACACTCTGCCCTTGAGACTGTGCCGGTTAGCTAGCTCACAGCTTGCCGCCTATCTCTTTTGGCACAGCTCCACACCTTGTGCCAGCGTGAGAAGAGGTTCAAAAACTATTTTGAACAGAAACAGAATTTCTCTATCAATAGTGGGTCGGGGTCTGCACTGTTCTTCCGGAAGTCCATTATGAGTTATTTTGTTTTTGAGGAGTTCAGGACGAGATTGTTCTCTGAACACCACGTTGCCAGTCTTTGGACTTCATCCCTGTAGGCTGTCTTGTCTCCTCCTGAAATAAGACCAACCACAGTCATGTCATCCGCAAACTTGATGATGGTATTAGTGGGATGGGTGGGGGCACAGTCATGAGTGTAGAGGGTGTAGAGAAGGGGGCTCAACACACAGCCCTGTGGGGAGCCGGTGCTGAGTGTAAGGGTAGGGGAAAGGTGGGGGCCTAGTCTAAGGGTCTGGTGACAGTTAGTTAGGAAATCTTTTATCCAGTGGCAGGTGGGTTGGGAAAGTCCTAGGTCAGTAAGTTTTATGACGAGTCTGCCCGGAATGATGGTGTTAAAGGCAGAGCTAAAGTCTATGAAGAGCATCCTCACATAGCTCCCCTGGTGTTCAACGTGCGTCAATGCCGTGTGAAGAGCAGTGGCGATGGCATCTTCTGTAGACCTGTTCGCTCTGTAGGCAAACTGGAATGGGTCGAAGGTGGGTGGGAGGCTGGCTTTGATGTGCTGAAGGACCAGCCTCTCTAAGCACTTCATAATGACCGGTGTGAGTGCGACCGGACGATAGTCGTTGAGGCCGCTGATGACAGTCTTTTTTGGCTGTGGAATGATTGTGGCAGACTTCAGGCAAGGTGGGATGATGGAATTGGAAAGGGACAGGTTGAAGATCTTTGTGAAAACCTCGGAGAGCTGGTCTGCACATTCCTTCAGCACCCTTCCTCTCACACCATCAGTGCCAGCAGCTTTCCTCGGGTTCACCACTCTGAGCACACGCCTCACATCATGCTCCTGCACAGTGAGGATGTGGCTGTTGGAGGTGTTGTGTCAGACACCGCTGCTTTCACCTCAAATCAAGCAAAGAAACAATTAAGTTCCTCTGCCAGCGAGGCGTCCCTGTTGACAGCCGTGCGATTGCTGGATTTGTAGTTGGTGATGTGCTGGATGCCCTGCCACACCCACCGTGGGTCGTTGTTGGTGAAGTGGTCCCCAATCTTCCGCTTTAGCATCCCTGATGCCTCTCTTCAGGTTGGCTCTAGCAGCGCTGTATAGGGCTCTGTCGCTGGACCTGAAGGCACGGTCCTTGAGGAGGGTACGGACCTCCGTTGACACCCAGGGCTTCTGATTGGGGTGCACCCGGATTTGTTTGTCGACAGTGACATTGTCGACACAGTTCTGAATGTAGCAGAGTACAGTTGATGTGTACACCTCCAAGTCCTGATCCTCAAAAATGTCCAAATTTGTCCTTCCAAAGCAATCTTGTAGCTGCGAGGAAGCTCCTTCAGGCCATGTTTTAACAGTCTTTGTGGTGGGTTGAGTTTTTCTTCTGAGGGGGGTGTATGCTGGAGTTAGGAATATGGATAGGTGTTCTGACTGGCCTAAGTGTGGTAGTGGTGTTGACCTAAAACCGTTCTTGATGTTTGAATAAACCTTGTCCAGTGTATTTTTCCCCCTAGTAGCACATTTGATGTGTTGTTTAAATTTCGGGAGAACTGCCTTTAAATCGGCATGGTTGAAATCACCGGCTATGATATGGGTTGCTTCGGGATGGGTACCCTGTTGTGCATTTATAGCACTGAACAGGTAGCCTAATGCTATGCTAGCATTAGCCTCTGGTGGAATGTAAACAGCTGTGACTATAACAGCGGTAAACTCGCGTGGGAGGTAAATTGGCCTGCATTTAACTGACAAGTACTCCAGGTCAGAAGAACAGTGACTGTCTATGACTTTGGTATTAGTACACCAGTTGTTGTGTACATGGATGTGTTGGTAATGGATCTGGCGGTGGTGAGAAAGATGCTGGGTGGTTTGTGTGGTTGTCTCTTCAGCCTAGCAAGTAGGCCAGACCGGCATCCACGCTTTTGCTTCCTGTGTCTTCTCCGCCTACGACGCCTGTCGGAGCCGACAATAATCCACAGAGAGCCCGGTGTCCTGGCTATCTCCTCCGGTATGTTGTGTGAGTGCAGAAATTCACATCGTAACGGGCTGATTACGCTGTACTCCTATGATCAGAAGATCTGAGCGGCTGTAGACGGAGTTCGCACGGCTAAAACCTAACATTATCGGACCGACATATAAACAAATATAAACAAAAACACATGTAATGTGCACCGAAAAGGAGAGCGCTGAGCGCGCCGCTAATCTCTCACAAAATGCTAGCTAACTTACTACTGAATGTAAAGTTATATAGGCCTACTGCTTTTGCTTTTTAATGATTGAATAGTGAATAGAGACCTACCCAGCTTTACAGGAACAGTGTTGCTCCTTAATGTCGTTGTCCTCTGCCTCAATCGCCAGGTTATGCGGTGGTTCACTTTTACTCTGTGATCTGTAGGCTTTAGCTTCTATCTTAATTTTTTTAACGTGATTTTGTTGCTGAGTCAGTGTGATATCTTGAATATAACCTTCAAATGCATATTGTAGACCCTTCTGTTTGCTTCTATCTGAAATCGCTTTTTCTATTTTCCAAAAATGTGACAATATTTCTCCAGGGAGTGCAGTTAGCGACAGTGTGAGTGCCATGCTGGCTCTGAAAGCTTGACGGACATAGCAACAGTAACTAAGGGGGGCGTGGTTTAGCGAAGGGTCAATTGAGCACTCGTCTCACCATACGAGTGCTCGAATGGTGTGGTTTTGCGTGGCTCAGTAGTTAGAGCATGGAGCTGACAATGCTTAGGCTGTGGGTTCAATTCCCACTGAGACCACATGTACTGAAAAATGTATGCATTCACTACTGTAAGTCGCTTTGGATAAAAGCATCTGCTAAATGGCATATATTATTATTATTATTATATTATTATTATTATTATTATTATTATTATTATATTACGAATCAATCGCTCCCAAACACTGCCATGGTGGGAAGCTGCAGGAGGGTTAAAGTGCCATGTCACTCCATCCTGCAACAAACCACCTTGTATTCTGCTATGGTTCAAATCAGCAAGAGCTTCTCTCAATTCTTGTTCAGTGCCAATGAAGTTTGTGCCATTATCAGATCGTAGGCTTGATACTTGTCCTCGTCTACAGATGAATCTCCTCAATGCATTTATGCATGAATCTGTGTCAGGAGAGTATGCCATTTCAAGGTGTATTGCCTTACTTGTCAGACAGGTGAAGATGACCCTGTATCTTTTAACAAGACTGTGTCCTCTTCTGACATTAATCGGACCGAAGTAGTCCAATCCCACGTTGGTAAAAGGCGCTACATCTGGCAAAACTTGGTTAAAATGAATGGTCTGTTCTGCCTTGCTAAGATCTTCAGTTGATAAACACTGTCCACTTTAGTCTGTCCAACTTAGTGTTGTTTTGAAGTTGTTCATCCACTTTTCCACTTTGTCCTTTTGCTTATCTGGGTCCTTTTCAAGGACACTGACATCAGTCTGGATATATTTTCTCTTCCGACTTAGCAGCAGGAGAACTTCTCTGAATTTAAGAAACCAAGCTGAAGCAGACTTCAGGGATCTCCATGTTGAAAAGTAATTAATGAGTTGGCTAGTTGTATTCGTTGTGTCTCTGATGATGGCATTCACTGCAATGTCGCTTTTGACTTCTAGGTCATCAGCAGAAATCACACTAGGCTCCAAGTTAGCTTGTGGCCATTCCTTTTACAGCTTACATAGGAAGTCTGGTCCATTGAGCCATCTTTTGCATGCAATGAAATGGTCAGCTCTCAATCCTCTTGAGGCATTGTCCGCAGGATTCTGCTTGGCGTCGACATACCTCCACTGTTTAACATCAGTTGCCTCTCTGATGGCAGAGATCCTGTTGACAATGACATCAGGACAGCTAATCTCATCCCTGTTGTGTTTGTTTCCTTGAAGGCATCCATTAATGACCAATCCTAATAGGGTCTTAACAGCATAGGGTCCCTCTCCACAGCTGTTAATCACCTCCCAAGGTTCCATCAAGTTTGAAGCATTTGTTCCAATAAGTACTTCAATTTCAGCATCAATAACGGGAATTCTGACACCATGCAAATACGGCCATTGATTCAGGTGTTCTTGTTTGGGGATATTGTCCTTGGGGACAGGCATCCTCTCCTGTGTGTATACTTCAGGCAGACTAATGAAGTGATGACTGTCCAATCCAGACACCTCCAGTCCTGAAATAACACAACTGTGGACCGGCCTGTTCTGACCCATGGTACGTAAAAGAATGCAGGTCTGCTTTCCACTTAGATTCAGCTGTTTTGCCAGATTTTGTGTGCAAAGCGTAGCTGAACTGCCAGGATCTAAAAATGTCTGCAACACCTTGTCTCCCATATGGTTCTTTATCTGCACTGGAACGATGGCAAAAGTGCAGATTTGATCACCGGCCCCAATGTAACCACATGTCTGAGGTTTAGTGCTTACCACTTGTTCCTTAGGTTGTTCAGTTTTATTTTCCTTCTGTTCTATGTGCAGGATGCTGGGATGATTCAGGCTACACACACTGCAAGTTAAATGACTCTTGCAGTCCTTACTCATGTGTCCTATTCTTAAACAGCCAAAACAGACACCCTTCTCCTTTAGAAAGGTGATCTTCTCCCTGTGCATTTCCTTCTGCAGCTGTGGACACTGCTCCAGTAAGTTCCCAGAACAGGCATGAATACTTATTTCCTTTTTCAGATAAGCTGGTATTCCTTTGCTCCTCTGTGGGTTTTGATTTCACTGCTGTGTTTACAGCTGCAACAGTTGTTGCGAATCCACCCCACTTCTTTGTTTTTTCCATTGTTTTGTTTGACCTGATGCATCTGCTTGCAGCCACTGGCTTTGGGTTCTGAATGTTACCAAGCAGAGGATCAGACAATATCTTGACCTGCTTCTCAATGAAGTTCACCATGTCAGAGAATATAACCCTGCCACCACGATGCTCCTGTAGTTTACATGCAGTGTTCCTCCATTTTTACCTAAGCTTGTAGGGTAGCTTCATCACAATGGTCCTCATATCCGATGGTACATTCAGTTCATCCATGTACAGAATTTGCTCCATGGCATTACAACATCCTTGGACGAAAAGACAGGATTGTAAAGCTTCCACATCTTCAGATTGTATTGCTGACCAACCAAAAGCCTTGTCTATGTATGCAGTCGCAATCGTCTGTTCATTGCCAAAGTGCTCCTTCAGCAGGTTCTTTGCTCTTTGATAGCCTATGTCTGGAGCTAGATGTTGACAGCTGCGCACTAGATCATGAGGATGCCCTCTGGTGCATTGTTCTAAAAAATGCAAACAGTCAGCAACATTGTCAGTCTTCATCTCTACTCCATTCTCAAAAGCCCTGATGAATGCTCCATACTGTAAAAGATTTCCTTCATAGACTGGAATGTCTCTTGGTGGCAAGGAAGATGCAAGATGTTGCTTTACAAGAAGATCAGTGATGTTATTCTGCTTCTGTACTATGCTATACAAATCACCTTGGTTGCTAGCATTCTGCAAATGGGGTGTGGTATGAACATGCTCCTTTATGCTTTGCTGCACATGGGTGCTCCTTGTAACTTGTATGCTTTGCTGCACATGGGTGTGTTAATTGGTTGTGCCGGCCATAGGATATAGGCCGGGAGCCAGGTCCACCCCTCAGGATGTTGTTTGCTTAATTTTTTTTCACTATTATTTCTTGTTAGCCTATACCTTGGGCCATCACAAGTTCATACTGACCACTCCCAACTTGGGGCCGTTTGGCCTCAGGGGCCAGAAAACCCCTTTTCAGGAAATGTTTCTGGCGAAAATTATGTAAATGCAAATATTAAGGTGGTGCAACTGCATGGATTGTCCTACACGTATGACATTTTGCATGGAGTATCCTGATACATAGGGAAACTAGCAGAATAGGATTTGGGGCTTACTGCCTTTCTATTGTCAAATATAACCCTCAACATACCCCAAAAAGACAAAAAGTGTCAGTCCGCCTGACAAATTCTCATCAAAAGTGATTATTTTCAAGCACTTTATTGTACATGTCACTGCCCCATTTGTGTACAGAAAACTTCCCAGCTTTATGAGCTTCAATTTAAGCCCAAGATGAACCTTCTGTCTTGAAGATTACACTTGCTGTGGCCTAAGTTCTTCACTGTACCTCAAATCGGAGAAAACTTAATTTTCAATCACTACCCTTCCAAATGGGATTCAGCACATTTCTTGCATCAATACATTTCTTGCAACAATATTTAAGCCAGATCATATATCAAATATATGTATACTATATGTATGTATGTGTGTATACCTATAGATAGATATCCAGAATAAGCCTACTTCACTGTACCCCAAATCAGAGCAATCCACTGTAACGTAACCCCAAATCCTATTCTGCTAGTTTCCCTTATGTGTCAGGATACTCCATGCAAAATTTCATACGTGTAGGACAATCTATGCAGTTGCACCACCTTAATATTTGCATTTACATAATTTCGCCAGAAACATTTCCCGAAAAGGGTTTTTTCTGGCCCCTGAGGCCAAACGGCCCCGAGTTGGGAGTGGTCAGTATGAACTTGTGATGGCCCAAGGTATAGGCTAACAAGAAATAATAGTGAAAAAAAATTAAGCAAACAACATCCTGAGGGGTGGACCTGGCTCCCGGCCTAATACACCTGTTCCTGTGTCTGTATTCTTTCCTTAGGATGGGCTCCCTGTGGAATAATATGTGATGCTGGTTGCATATCCTGGCTTTACTGAACCATGCTCCTAGGTGCATATTGCTTTGCATGAGGGTTAAGCTTGCTGGAAGTTTCCTGTTGACCCATAGCCTTTTCATAATAGGATTGCGTTCCATCTGAGTGTACCTTTGGGCTTGTCCTTGAAGTACTGTTTTTTAAAACTGAAATTTTGGCATCAGCGGCAGCCACCTCCGTGTTCAGTGAAAGCAGTTCCTTCCTTTGCCCCAGTTGTTCCTCTTGTGCTTCTAATTCATGCTTTTCCTTTAAGGCAGCAAGGCATTCCATCAGTGCTGCTTTGTTAGCCTTAGCATGGATGTGTTCAGAGGCAATGGATGATGTGCAGGATGATTTAGCAGAAATGGCTTTTCTGACAGATTTTTTAGACACATTTGAAATGCTGTCATCTGGCCCAATCACACTAGAGTAGACTGTACACCACTCAGTAACTCACTGTGCCCAGAATCTTTTTCCTTGGGTTGTGTAACATCAGATTTATCAGCTGAATTAGAATCTCTGAATTTGAATAACCACCCTTTAACCTCACCTATGAAATCAGAGTTGGCTATGATTTGAGGTTCGAACCAACTAGTTTGTCTTTCAGTTTCCTCTTCGGGCAAAGACAAGTCCAGTAGAGCTTCATGCAGCTCCTTCGCTTCATCACACAGTTTTATTAGCTTTACCATTTAAGATTGCACCCCAGATACATGTTCAGTGGATTTCATGAGCTCTTTGATCCTTTTGATAGTTTTGCTTGCAGTGAAGAGTTTAGACTTTCTGTTTTTCTGCATTCCTGAGTCATTCCTTTTGATGTGAGTTTAATTGTCCTTTTTTCTTTTCCATAATCCATTTCCTCAGTAACCTCATCCATGTCTCCAGAGGTAACGATTTTGTCCTCAGACATTAATTTGATGGAATTCCCTTTTAACCCCCTGAGGTCGATGGGATCGCCGACGATCCCAGCAGCAATAAAAGTATATTACTATTTCTAACGTCACGAGATTTTATCATACACACGCGGCAAAAACATTGACAGAAACCTTAGAATCGTGAATTTCAGATTTGAGCACTGGCAAATAATATGAGACTTTTAAAATTAGGTTAATTATACCAAAAGTAAACCTTGCCTTTTCCTCTCTTTTTTACCTGTTAGTACCGTCCCCCTTCTATTGACATGGTAACTAGGTGCTAGTCTCGGGGAGGGGTGTGGGGCCATGTGTGAAATCGCAGCGTAAACAATGTCCCGACATTATATCGCATATTGTCTGTGTTTACGGTTGCGATCTGCCAGCAACAGAGGGTGTATGCTGATATTTATTTTATTTACCATGTTTTCAAATACTCGTGAAAATATATGAATTCCGCGTCTTGTGACGCTATACGGAAACAATCAGAATCATTGCGGACTGCTGTGAATAATTAACGGGAGGATATTTAACCAGCTGGCATTCTGTTTCGGCGCTTGGACATTATCTAGCTTAGCTTGATAATACCTATTGTGATTAATGTTTCTTGCCTCTCGAGAACTTGTTTGTTTGTGTGCTTATTGTTGTTTAGATTCCTAGCGTTTCGTTTATTCTGAGATTTTGGATACGTTTTGTTTGTTCCTGATCGTTGGTTATTTTGTTTTGTTTTGTTTATGTCTTTCCGTGTCTTTGCAGACACGGATTTTGCTTTCGTTTTCCTACAGACGTTTAAAGATAAATATCTTAAACCCAGAAAATGGGCTACTTTTGATCATGTGCCTGTGCCCACTGCCAAACAGACTCTGGATGTTGGCAAACTGGCTTCTGTTGGTCGCAAGAAATGCGTACTCTGCAAGATGTCTTTGTCTGATGGCCTTTGAGAGTGAGATGGCCCATCTGACAGATTTTTCAGGTGTGGATCATGAATATTCAGTAAATTAGCATATAGCCCTCCCACAGCCTGAAATAAATGTGACCAGTTCTGATAAAAACAGGTTTTTAGCTATTTAGATCTCATATGTGCTAAACTATTTCCACACCCTTACATAACCAAGACCTTGATGAACAAACGCACATTGGCAAAACAATTCGTCACTATAGTTTAGTGTGTGCTTTCACAACTTTTGTGACAGCAGAAAAATTTACTCTTTATAACTTGTGTGTTTGTAGATCTATTTACAAGCTGCATATGATACTGACCAAACTATTGATGGCATATAAATGTAACTGTGATTGTCCTTCAAATAAAAATATCAAACACTTTGGAGTAAGTGTGTGTTAAGATAAAAGATAAATAAAAGATAAGATAAATATCAGACCACGCCAAAATCACAAACCTTCTCTGAGTTAAGCACGGACCTCAGGGGGTAGCACCCTTTCCTTTGAATTACGCGTTTCAACTGTGGAGGAATAAATTGTGTATTGAGTTGTAAGGCTAGAACATCCACGGGAGATGCAGACACTAATGAACTCAGTGGGACACTGCAGTTTGGAGTGATCCGGTCAGAGACAGGCTTTTTCGCACCACAACTTTAAAGGAACATCTGTTCCTTTGTGACGTTTCCTGCATGGCAGGAAACCTCCTTCCCATTGGTTTAAGACCCTTGGAGGGCTGTTCTAACAACCTGTTATATCTTCATGTTGGTCCATAGCTCCAATTACCTGTAAGTTAACGCCCTGTTACTTCCCCCTTGTGATTGTTTTCACCCCTTCTGTTGTGTTGGATATAAATATCCATTTGAATTTGAAGGCGGGAGATTTGCTGTCTTGCGTGACATGGGTCTCCGTGCAGCTGTTCGTAATTAAGGCTTTAATACTGTTTAAAGAAATTCTCTCTGATCCTACTGAGTTTTAATTTCCACGACACAACCAAGCACAGTAAGCAACAGTACGTTGAAGCAACAATCAACGCACTTGGCTACGTTCACAAACATCATCACAAAAGTTGTTCATTATTCCCTTACGGACATCCGGCCAGCGTAGCTTGCAACACAATACAAGACTGCCGCGTTTCCAAAACTCCGCCCAACAACGCAACCCGACAGCGCCATCCAATCACAGCACATCAACAGCAACAACGCATTTCCCTATAAAACCATTGCCATGGATTTCACAACAATTCATGGTTTTCCAATTCCCCATTTCTCAGACAGTGAGATACAGTCATTTCGTGCACTCACCGGCTTTCCTTTGCTGGAGAATCCGTGCCCAAGTCATTATGTTCCGTGCTGTGCTTTCAACTAGATGCCAAGTGGCTTCCTCCCTCTTTGTCCAGTGGGAAATGTTTGAAACAACAATCCAGGTAGGTCTTCAAAGTCCGACAATGCTTGCGTTGTAGATTCCACTTCAGCGATGTGCAGTTCTTCTACTTTTTAAACTGAAGAGTTCTTACTTTTGTAGTGGCTATTTTTAATGGTCAAAAAACAACAAAAAGGTTTCCTGTCTCATAATATTCGGGTAGTTATGTTCATAAATGTTCAAGTATGAAAACCAAGGTATTGTTTGACTGAAAGCCCCCTTTTTCCCTCATACAGATGATATGTGTTTGAGTGCATGTGAAGACATCATTTACATTTTTTTATATTTTACATTTACATTTTAGGCATTTAGCAGACGCTCTTATCCAGAGCGACTTACACAGGTTACATTTATTTACATACAATCAATTTATGCAGCTGGATATTTTACTGAAGCAATTCATGTTAAGTACCTTGCTCAAGGGTACAATGGCAGTGCTCCACCTGGGAATTGAACCTGCAACCTCTGAGTTACAAGCCCAGCTCCTTAACCATTACACTACACTGCCTTCTAGGCATCACCGTCACTGGGGTGTGTATGCATTGAGAATGAAATCCCTGTGATTCCAATGCATGTGTTGTACTTAACCTGGGCTACCCACTATATTTTAATAAAGAAGTAGTACTGCAATGGAAAAGCAAAGTCTCTCGAATCTTGATTCCAAGCCGTACACCACTACAACATAGGATACTCAGTGACCTAGAATTGACCCTTCGCTAAACCATGCCCCCCTTAGTTACTGTTGCTAAGTCCGTCAAGCTTTTGGAGCCAGCATGGCGCTCCCACTGTCGCTAACTGCACTCCCTGGAGAAATATTGTCCAATTTTTGGAAAATAGAAAAAGCGATTTCAGCTAGAAGCAGACAGAAGGGTCTACAATATGCATTTGAAGGTTATATTCAAGATATCACACTGACTCAGCAACAAAATGACATTAAAAAAATTAAGATAGAAGCGAAAGCCTACAGATCACAGAGTAAAAGTGAACCACCGCATCACCTGGCGATTGAGACAGAGGACAACGACATTAAGGAGCAACACTGTTCCTGTAAAGCTGGGTAGGTCTCTATTCACTATTACAATCATTAAAAAGCAAAAGCAGTAGGCCTATATAACGTTACATTCAGTAGTAAGTTAGCTAACATTAGCTAACTAACGTAACATTAGTAGCCTATAGTGTGCTGTAACGACATTACTCTGGTTAGCTCCACAGGTAGCTCCATACCCTGGACTCTCTGTAAAGCAAAAAATATCAGCAGTGTGTCAGCCCAGTCCTCCACAAGATTTGGGTACTCGGGACTGGGCTTCCCATTGACAAAGTGCTGAAATAGTAATGAAAAAATAGTATTACATTTTGACATCAAGGTAACGTTACCCATTTGGTTTTCTAGAGCTTGACTGTAACATCTTAACATTAGCAAGCTGGCTGGATCACGAATAACAAAGCTAACATTTAGTCTAACTTTACTAACGTTGCAACCCGGAGCTGTATATCCAGACCGTAGCCACGTTAGCTTAGCTGGCTAACACTTTTCAGGATTTCATTTTGGTTTTGGAAAGGGAAAAAAAACTTATATCTCCTTCCAACCTCTCCGGGTAACGAGTGTCACTGTTACAAGTGCCCCAGGCACAACGTTTAACCATAACTAGCTAAAAATCTACAAAACCAGCTCGAAAATGAAGAAAATCTCAAACTTTTCCGTCAGAGTCAACGGAGTGCCGCCATAAACTGTCGGACCTCTGTCGGAGTCTGTCAAATGCGGCGCTGTGATTGGCCAGTCTGCGTTTCGGGGCGTGGTTTAGCGAAGGGTCAATTGGCCTCCCACGTGGTCCAGTGGTTACAATGTTCAACAATGGCCACGGCGACCGAGGTACGATTCCCCGTTGTGCCAGAGTCGGCTCTGGCCAGGAGTGCCACCAGGGGCGGCGATTGGCGGTCCGCCCCATGGAGGGGGGAAGGAAGCGACAAGACATTCGCTGTGCACAGGATTGGCTCTGTAGTACTGGGTTATGGTCAACGGCCTGGCAAGTGCCTTCTCGGAGGAGATGATGCTTCGCCTTTGTCACTACCGGTTGCAGGACTATGGCAGCGAACTCTCATTACTAGGGGAGATTGACATAAAATAGCGGATGTAATTGGATACTAAATTGACAACATTTTGTTTCTGAACATTTATTTAATTACTTAGCTATAGCCTTCACATTTTGTCATTCATTTAAACAACCATTCATACTCTTCACTGCTAGGCTTTGGAAAGATAAATAGCCCGTCAAAGACATGAACATCTAGTGCTAGATTGGCGGCAGTGTTAGCATAATTGTTAAGGAACTGGGCTTGTAATGCAAAGGTTGCAGGTTCAATTCCCAGGTGGAGACACTGCCGTTGTACCCTCGAGCAAGGTACTTAATCTGAATTGCTTCAGTAAAATAACCAGCTGTATAAATGGATTGTATATAAAGAAATGCAAATTGTGTAAGCCACTCTGGATAAAAGCGTCTGCTAAATGCCTAAAATGTAAAATATAGATTGAACTTATTCATTAGGGCGCTTTTCAATACCCAATGATTGTCACCACAATCAAAACACAAAACTTCCTCCAAAGTCTACAATACTCTTATATCATCATTATCATAGCTTAATATAGAGTATTTTCTTTCTTACGGATTATCCGTTTAGACGAGTTGCCAACAATGTGTAACCAGTCATGGTGTACAGCATTAGAATTACTTATTAACTGTAAAAAGACATTTATTTTAAATAAATGTTTGTAAGGGCTTCTGCATTGAACACTGCATTGATTTGCACATCAATACAAGATTCCGGGCACATTGGCTCCCTTTTTAACTATACATAGTAAGTAAGTAAATAAATAAATTGATTTAAAAAAGTCTGAAACAGTTTACATCACACCGGAGCTCGAAAACTGATTTGTGTATTAAAGACTGATTTGTTAGCCGACGGATGATTTATGTTGTATGATCTTTCATGTTATAAGCAAGACCACCTGCAGGTGAAAATGTTTTATCCTACGTTTTACAGATGCGGGACCGCCTTGAAAAGTACTACAGTGAGGCTCAGGAAAACCTAGTGAAAGCAAAGAAGACCCTAAAAGCATGGTATAACCAGCATGCAAGACACCGAGAGTTCCAAGCCGGACAGAAGGTGTTACTATTGCTCCCAACATCTACCCACAAGTTGCTGGCTAAGTGGCAGGGCCCCTTCAAGGTGGTGAGGAAGGCAGGGCCACTCATGAGGTTACACATCCAGACCAGAGGAAGGCCACACAAGTCTACCATGTCAATCTACTGAAGGAGTGGAAGGAGCGTTCAGTGGAATCCACTGCTTCCGAGGAGAAAACAATAAAAACTGGCTTGATGGCACACAGGATTGAGGAAGACGATGAGAGATGTAGACTTGTCAAACCTGATGCAGCCACAAGAGGCAGAACTGAGTCACCTTCCAGAGGGGCGGCAACAAGCTCTTCAACATAGTCTTGCTGAGTTTCCTGCTCTATTCTCTAGACTCTAATTACAGAACATGTCATCCGACTGAATGAGACAACCCCAATAAGGCAACGGCCTTATCGAGTACCTGAGCGCCTGGTGAGGCTATTGAAGAAGGAAATTGAACTCATGAAGGAGTTAGGGGTCATTGAACCATCTGATAGTGACTGGTCAAGCCCCCTGGTGTTAATCCCCAAGAAAGATGGCTCCCTGCGTGTTTGTATGGATTTCCGCAAGTTGAATGCAGTGTCCCGATTTGACGCCTATCCAATGCCTCGTAGCGAGGACTTGCTGGAGCGCCAGGGTAAAGCACATCTAATTACCACTCTGGATTTGTGCAAGGGCTATTGGCAGGTGCCTCTGGAAGCTGCGTTGCGGGAGTATACTGCCTTCTGCACACCATCTGGCCTTTTTCAGTTCACTGTCATGCCGTTTGGGTTGCACGGAGCTCCAGCAACATTCCAGCATCTGGTGGACACTGTACTTCAAGGGTGTGATGACTACAGTGCTGCTTACCTTGATGATGTGGTCATCTTCAGTACCACCTGGAGTGATTATTTAATTAATCTCCGTGAGGTGCTGGGAAGAATCCAGAAGGCAGGTCTGACCTTGAACTCCCAGAAGTGTGCCTGGGCCAGGGAGGAAGCCCGGTACTTAGTATATCAACTAGGACGGGGGACGGGGTTGGATGGTTGCCATACCGTACTGTACAACATTGTATGGTGGAAAAGAGCCATAAGTGGTCTTGGTCTGATTTAGGGTTTGAAATAAATTCTCCAAAACAAACTAGGTGAGAAAATGCCCTCAAACTAACGGTTCTCAAAACTAACTCTGAAAATGGCTAGCTAACAGCCTGATGTACTATACTGTCTATGTGATGTAATGGTTATTTAGTAGTAATAATGTTTATTCAGAGCTGTTCAGAGCTAGCAATCAAAACTCTACTGAGGAATACAGCTACCAAGAAACAATTCAAAGACCCAGACAACTTATTTCATAAATCTAGTAGTCAGCGTGACCTTATTTAAAATAAAAATGTCAATTTAAGCAATCACATGGTTGTTCCCTGAAGCATCAAATGCGGAAAATGTGGTTGTATATTCAACATTTACTTAATATTTGGTTTTCACACTACAAAATCTCAGGGCATAAACCTGACCGAAAGTTGTAAAGAATTAATTCTTAATCATAGCAGGACAGAGAGTAAGCGACAACATTTGTTTTAGGAGATAAGTGCTAGTGGCGTGTCGTTCGTGAACGATTCGTTCGTTTTGAACGAATCATTTTGGTGAACGAAAGGAACTGACTCACCTCCGTGTCGGATTTGTTCCTTTAGTTAATCTAAAGTTGCCATTCGTTGAAACTGCAGCGACTCCTCCTATTTAACCATTTCCACCATTGGGCTCTAGTCTGTAGTAGCCATTAGCCAACGACAGCACTGAAGCGCTTGAGCGGGGCGGGCTCTCTGAGCCCCTCCCGGCAGGGTGACCGAAAGCATCAGTTCCTGAACTGGAACTGACCGAGGACCGAATCCGTTAAGGAACTGGGACTGGACATGCTATTGCTCTCGATCCTTGTTTTATGAGGCAGGTCCAGATCCGGAACGAGACACTAGCCTACTACGTATTCGCTGCAGCTCTACGTCTCTCCCTCCCCATAATGTCTCCATATTGCAATGATGAACTTGCCTGAGACTGAGTATAAAATGAAAAGCAACTGGTTTACACTAGTTGCTTAGCCCGGCAGTTACATCTGAGAAACACTTAGCAGATAAAGACACTTTATAGCAGATAAAAAACAACCTAATTATTATTTTTGGACAATAGTACTTTACATTCTAAAACAAAACAAAAAAGGTTGTTTTTCATGATAAAAAGCCAAATATCTCAACAACAAATACAGATGTAGTCACCAATCTTTGCAAAGTGATGTCTGTGTGTATTCTGCAGACAATTATGGAAGCAATTACTGTTATTATGTGTTTTGCCTGATATAGATGTCATTTTATGTATGCAATTAGCTAAAATCGGATAAAAAATGTCCATGCCGAGGGCTTTTTACTGTAAAACAATGCATATATCCAAAAACTGCTCTGTAAAAGCTTTGGCCTTTAGTATGTTGTCTAAATAATTAGGCCTAATTTGCATATTATATGCTAATTACAAAAAATATTGCATTGAGTATATTCAACTGGCAAAGTTTTATGGTTATACCTTTAAAGGAAAAATAGGAACCTTGCTCACCTCCCCCTTAAACAAAGAAAAGATTGTCACAGATATCTCCCATCACAAGGCCACAAGGCTGCAACACCTTTACATTTTCTGAAATGTGAGTTGGCGTTTGTCATAGGAAGCAGCTTCCTTGAACATGCCCCAGTCTGTGTGGTCGAAACAGTCCTGCAGTGTTGAGGTGGCTTCTTCTGGACACACTCTGATCTGCTTCAGAACCAGGTTTGGCAGCGGTCTATATGCTGGGATTAGCATAACAGAGATGTGGCCTTGTAAGCATTGTGAGTATTTGTGTAAACAAGGTCCAAAGTGTTCACCTCTCTGTAAATTCAGAAACTTCTAAAGGTCTAATTATTGGAAGCTTCATTGCTAGATGATGGTGTTTTTATTTTGAAAACAAAACTATTTATTTCTGGGGTTTTTTCCTTTAATGTAGCAGGAGAGAAAGGCGGAGCGGGAGACAAAGGCGAAGTCATAATTACTGGATGTCAACACTGCCTATTCCACGCTCCCTAATAACTTACGAAAGGCTCAGAGGTGAAAGGGGGAGAAACTTACCACGGGTCCTGGAAAGACGGAACAAGGGACCGAACGCACGAGAGGAGACAGGATCATCATATCACTCTCTGTACTTGGGATGCGCCAGGACTACATATAGGACGAGACAAACCGGGAGTACTATAACACCGCCCCTCGCAGAGTGGGGAAGTACAGCTGCTGTTTAAGAAACCCTTACTAGCATGTTTAGACTACTCCTTTTATATTGGACATCAATCTGATGCTCAATAAGGTTTAATTTCATTATTACTGAAGTCCTAACAAGGTCCTGATGTCCAATACAATGATCCAATCAAGCAAAATAATTGGAGACCTCTTTGTTATGTTGTGATGCCTGGATATTAGCAAAATGTATTGCCTTAAGAGTGAAAAAAGTGATTCAAAATGTAATTAATTATGTTCAAACTGTATTCTTGGAAGGCAGATTCATTGGAGATAACATTTGTCATCTCCTTGAAATAATTGAGTATTATGATAGAGGACAAAGCTGGGCTGATATTTATTAGTGATTTTGAGAAAGGAGTTGATAAAGTATGTTGGGATTTAATGTATCAGTGCTTGAAATATTTTAAAAATAAAAAATTCTGCAAAAAGTCCAAAACTTCTATCTGCGGATTACACCACCTTTCATATTAACCTGGAGGCATCAACATTAATAGCGCTTGCTTACTAAGGAACTGGACACATTTTCTGTTTTATGAAAAATGTATATACTTAGACTTGGTTCTTTAAAACATACAAATGGTGAATTACCTTGTAATGTACCTATCAAATGGACAGATGGTCCTGTTGATGTATTGGAAATTCACATCCCCATAGACAGAAGAGATTTGACAGATTAATCTTTAAACTAAACTCAACAAATTGGATAAGATTTTACAGCCTTGGAAAGGCAATCACCTTTCTCTGTATGACACGCTTATAAACTCTTTATTCGTTTCTCAATTTACACATGGTCTTCTGTCTCTTTCATTCCCAGGTGATACTTTTTAAAATATTATGAGCATAACATATTTAGATTCATTTGGAACTGACTAATCTAAAAGCACTGACTTATACATTAAAGGCCTCTTGGATATATTTACAGCCAAGATGCTTCATTCTACAAACCCTGTGTTAATGAGTAATCTATTTCCTTTCTTTCATCTGAACAATCTTTCACTAGAACATGTACTTCCAATGTTGTGTAATGTGTCCCCTTTTTTTCAAGATGCAATTACTTCATGGCCTCAGTTTCAGTTTTACCCACCTGAAACACCAACAGATGTTCTTCAACAACTCTTATGGTTTAACTACAATATTATAATAGAAGGAACGCCCCTTCACTGGAAATCTTGCATTGCGAGATGTTTATTTTCTTAACAATATTGTTGATATAAATGGCAATATCTATACTTATAACATGTTCCAAGAGAAATATGGAGATATATGTACAATACACTGTTACAGACAATTAGTGTATGCAATGCCTTTGGCATGGATAACTGATCAAAAACACTAAAGAGTACTTCACTGTGTGTGGTCTGAGCATGAATAATCATATGTGGCTCTTGAATTGTAAAATTAACAAAGATATATATCAATTTGCCTTACATCATAAACATCTATGTCCAGTTCTATACCGTTTTTATACATACTGGCAAGAGATCTTTGATATGCCTATTCATTGGAAGGGGATTTTTACTATTATGTATAGAACATCTGTTTGTACTCACATATGTTCCTTTCAGTTAAAAATATTCTATAAAATATTATCAACAAACAGGATGTTACACATATGGAATATTGAAAATGATGCTAGTCATAGATTTTGCCATGAAGAAGAGGAGGATATCATACATCTGTTTTGTATTGTCCTGTAGTGGCCTCATTTTGGCTGCAGGTAGCAGACTGGCTCTCTCTGCAGGCCAGTAACTTACCCATAAATCCTTTCATGATTGTTTGGGGGGATCACTCCACTCACAATACATTGTTGAATACCATTGTCTTGCTTGGAAAGACTTTTACTTTTAAACCCCCAAAACCAGAATGATTATTTCTGAGTGCTTTTGAATAATTTCTTAAATCACTACACACTATAAAGAATAGTTGCCACTAGAAGAGTGTTACGGCCCACAAAAACCACACACACTCCTATAGCCGTGTGGAGAACCCAAACAGGAAGCGACAGTAAAGTGAAGCCCCTTAAAAAGCAGTCCAAGCTGCGGGCGTGGCCAGTTGAGGTCGTAGACAGACCAATTTGTCAACAACTCCAGCTGCAGTTAGTGATCACGCACTCAAAGCATGGCTCCAATCAAGGGAAGTTCCTTCTCGAAATTTGCACGACAAAGAGGAAAGGAGAACGATTGCATTAGCTAATGGTTACAATGTTAACCCATATGTGTACTATATTTATTACTAACTTCATCACAAAATGTGTTATGTGGATGGACAATGGCTTAAAATTAAGTTAGTAGGCATGCCTGGACAGCCCAAAAACACCACAGTTTTTAACTTAAGTTGTTCCAACAGCAGTAGTTTAGAGCTTATGCAATATATAGCAAAACCAAGAATAAATGGCATTTTAGAAAATACAATAGATGCAAGTGTAAATATGAAATTCACTTCTGATTTATCAACACATACATTATAATATATATTTTCTCTATCACTGCGGTTTTTTGTACCTTTCAGAGGATCTTGCCCATCTGGGATATTCAATGCTGTGCTAACTTAATGACAGTTGAGGACATGATTAAATTGTGCCAGAAAACACATTTTAAATCTATTTCATTCTGTGGCCAGCAATGGTTGTTGTATACATATGCTATTTTATAAATGTTCAATTTATTTGTAATGATATCTGATCAGCCAGTGTTGTCTCAGCTCTTTCCATATAGATTGAAGTAATGTTCCAAGTTATTATCTTCTTTGCCATCATTCCCTTTCCACCCTGGGCTGATAAAATAAAAAGAAACATAATAAAAACCAATACATTCATTGCTTGATAGCACATCGGATGCACAAATGATGACACATTAAAATATCGAAGGGGTTAGTGACAAGATGTGAGCGTTTATGTTTAGGTAGGGAAAATGGTTGGTTCTCTGTTGGTGCTCAGCTATATCCCACTGCTACCTAGCCAAACCAATAATACGGTCTTATTCCATTTTTGCTCAACCCCTATTCTTAATGATCTTCATTTAAATCAATGAATTGTTTATTTTGTTCCTTATTTTGTTCCTTATTTTGTTCCTTATTTTGTTCCTTATTTTGTTCCTTATTTTGTTCCTCTTTTGGCAGACTCCCAATTCTTGGGACAAGAGAAAATATGTAGCCTTTTTCATTTGGCGGCAATGTTTCTTCTATTCTTAAAAGTTCAGGCAGTACACCCTGCTGCACTTACAAATGCTCCTACAGGTCTCAGTCTAAACCTATATGTGTGTTTCATAATGATCTTGCAATGAAAAACAATACAATTTAATATTAGTAACAGATTAAGAAATCAGTATGCCTAAAATTATTTTATCAATTCAGTTTACCCTACACAAACATAATATTATTATTAATAATCATCATTATCATCATCATCATAATCATAATAATAATCATAATAATAAATACATTTGACATATCCCTCTACCCGAGTCTACCGCATGGTGTTGCCCTCAGGCAAGAAACCACCTTTTTGGACCTCACACTGACCCTTTAAAGTTTTTTTCATATATTTATTTAAATAATGTCACGAGACATGTCCCGGTCCAATGAAATGGTGAGTTGGAGTTGGTGTGGCCTTTCGTTGGGGGTGGACCAGTCCTTTCAGAAAGTGAAACCATTGAGACCGCCAGAATGGAACATTTCCGCAAATTAGTCAAATAGATTTCACTTTTTAACATGTTTAAATTGAAATAACTGTATACAAAAAAATATGTGCATATTCATGAGTATGTAAGGAAGTATGTTTGATTGTTTAAAGACTTATTTTGTTTTTATTTATATACGATAAAAATGTTTTTTTGGTTCGTTGCCTCAGAGCAACACTGCGGTTAGCCCAAATGTTTTTAGTCAATATGCGCAGGCGCAACAGAGCGCCGGCCCCATGAAAAGCACTCCTCTTCTTCAAACGCTTATAAAATAAACATTTTTAAACCTATCTTTAATCCGAAAAATGTATTTAAAAGCCAAGATTATCGCCGTGTGGTGTTCGCATTTTCGCGATTTCTCGGGTAAACAAAGCGGAGATTTCCGCATTCAAAGTGAGGCGGGACTAACCATTCTCCTTCCATTTTTTGGTCTGTAAATCTGTCATTCAGGGTCGTAAAACCAATCGTAAAATTGATAGTGTAGATAAGAAGTACCCATTCAAAGACGTTTTCTCCTGTTTCTAGGCAGACTTTGTCATTCATCCTCGCAAAATCGCGTAAAAAAGTTGCATCGCGTTTTTAAAAATAATTTCCTCATACCAAGGCCTTGGTGTGACAGAAACAGAAAAGTCTTGGTGCACATTGTGTGTTGGCTGTGTGCAATAAAATACAAGAATATGATTTACGTTTTTGATAATACTGCTTATCAAATAATTACACTGTATCAAATGTAGCCTACTATAAAAAATCTTGGAGTTTTACTACCCTTGTTGCACAAATGTTATGATTGATATATTATCAGGGGCCCCCAATCTCCCAAAAATAATATTTAATATTTTTTTCCCCAAAAAACAAAAAAGAATGCCATAGAGGGATATATTGAAAAGTGATTCCATGTCAATCTGAATATGTGAGATTGAGATCTGCATCTCTGGCATGTGATAGATATATAAATGCAGTTAAAAGAATATATGTATAAATGACACTGGATCAGCATTCTTGTGTATCGCCGTCATTTATGCTGTTTCTTGTATAGTTTGACTTGAGTATGTTATTCTGACCTAAATGTTCCCTTTCTATACAAAAATGAAATAAAATACAATACTACTATTACTAAGACATAATACTACTAATCCTGCGACTACTACAACCACCACTATTTACATCAATTCAATAATAATAACAATAATAATAATAATAATATTGATAATTTTAATTGGTAACTGTCAAAATAAAGGAAATGAGGGATACTGGTAGCTCTGTTATGGTGTGTGGTGCATTTTCCTGGCATGGTTTAGATCCGCTCCACCCCTTAGTGGGCAAAATAAACGCTAATAAGTGTGAAGCAATGCTGTGTGATCACTTTCATTCCACAGTGAAGCATTTATATTTTGATGGGAGTGGTCTCTTCCAGTCTGACAATGCCCCCATCCACAGGGCATGACTGGTCAATGAATGGTTTGATAAGCTTGAAAAAAAGTCACCAGATCTCAACCAATTGAACACTTATGGGAGATTCTGGAGGGGACTGTTTTCCACTATCAACAAATTATGGAATTTTTCAAGGAATAATGGTGTTGCATCCCTCCAGTAGGGTTCCAGACTATTGTAGAGTGTGCTGTTCTGATCTGGGATCTGGTGACACCTAGTGCAAAATGTTGGAAGTCTGTCTTGAGTTGGACCTATTTCGTCAGTAATTGTGGACTGTGTTTTCTCATTGAGAAGGCCATGTATATTATGTTAATTGTCTTTATTGTGGGAGTTTTAATCATTGGAGGTTTGCTTCTGCAGGAGTTGCTTCTACAGGAGTTTTTGTTATTGTTAATTTGTGCCTGTTCAGGAGGTTCGGACAATCCAGCACACACATAGGTGTGCAATCAAAATCGTGCTGAATTCACGGGGGGCTGAAAACTTTGTTGGCAGGGAGTGTCCCACATAAGGGGGGTGTGAGTTTGCACCTATATTCATAAGTGTCTTCCCAGTGTTATAACTTAATTTGGTATAACCAGAGGGAAGTTGCACCTATATTCATAACAGACTTCCTAGTGTTATAACATAATTGGTATAACTATGGGGAAGTCTAGTTTAAAAAAAGGGCAATAAGGGGGTCAACCCCATGGGTGTTGACCAGAGTATTGCAACTATCTTAGCTTTGCAGTTCAACAGGGATTGTAAAAAAGCTAAAGTAGTAAAAGCTATACAGAAGGGGATTTTGACCTCATGGCCAAAAGAGGGGAAAGAGCCAAAAAAAAAGATGGTCGTGCAAACCATGCAGGATTGGAAAAATACATTAGGCAAGATGAAAAATAATAAATTATTAAAACACATTGCAGGCACTCTGTTAATGGCACATCAGCGTGCTACGATTTAAAGTATGAAAAGTGACATAATAAAATTACAGGCGAGTGTTGAAGATACGAGACACGATATTATCCGATGCACAAAAGAAAAACAAAGAGTTGTAAGAAAAATTTCAGGAAAGTTGAATGGAAGTGCATGTGTTAAGAAGGGCTAAGCCAGCCCCAATTAAACCAATATACCCTTCACTAGCATCATACAATGCCACAAACCTGTTTGTGCAATATCCATGATCAGATATACTGCAGCTAAACAACAGATGGTGACTAGTCTCCGGGAGGAAATATGAGTGCCAGTGCAATGCGCTGTGGATGTAATCAATATTTCTCTCTCTCTCTCTCTCTCTCTCTCTCTCTCTCTCTATATATATATATATATCAATATATGCCATTTAGCAGACACTTTTATCCAAAGCGCCTTACAGTAGTGAATGCATACATTTTTCAGTACATGTGGTCCCAATGGGAATCAAACCCACAACCTAAGCATTGTCAGCGCCATGCTCTACCGACTGAGCCACACAGGACCAGTGGGTAGATGAGTGAAGGCATGCATTAGGATGTGATGATGAATTTTGTTTGGTAAAAATAGTCTGCTTCAAAATGGGTTCTTTGCATAAGTGTTGTCTCCCTGAAGATATGATAAATTACAAACCAGTTTATTTAAATAATAGTAGTTTACTGAAAGACATACAGATAACAAAACCACTTTATTCCAAGTTACAAAAATCTGAGCTCTCTCAGCTCTAGTATAGACATATAAGGTACTTAACCTTCAGTAAAAATAGCCAGCTGTATAAATGGATTGTATGCAAAGAAATGTAAACTGTGTAAGTTCCTCTGGATAAGAGCATCTGCTAAATGCCTAAAATGTAAATGTAAATGCAAACCAAAAACAGGTCAAGACCAAACCAAAAACAGATGCATCTGGGGAGATTCTAAAGAGAATGTTTAGGGTCATTGTCATGTTGAAAAAGTGCCCAACGACCCAGATGTGGAGAGAGGGTAGCATCTTTTCTTTCAAGATTTTGCAGTACATGTGCAAATTCATGATGCTATCGAAGAAGTACAATTCCCCCACACCTTCAGCACTCATACATCCCCATATAAGAACTTTACCACCGTACTTCACTGTGGGGACCATGCACCTCTCACTGTACTCCTCCCCCTTGCGATGCCATACATTTTGGATGCCATCAGATCCAAACAGATTGACTTTGGTCTCATCAGACCAGAGTACGGATTCCCAAAAGTCTTCACCTTTGTCAATATGGGCCTTGGCAAAGGCTAAACGGGCTTTCTTGTGCTTTGGCGTCAGCAGTGGATTTCTACGTGGACGATAACCATGCATTCCACTTCTATGCAGGGTGTGTCTTACTGTGTGAGATGAAACAGTCACTCCAGTTTGGCTTTCCACAGCTTTTGTCTGCTCTGAGGCACTTACTTTGCGATTCTCCTGCACTTTTCTCAGCAAAAATCACTCATCACGAGGTGAAAGCTTATGGCGAAAACCTGAACATTTCACGGAGCTTGTCACAAGTCGATAATTTTTTAATTTCTGTATCACCTTTGCTACTGTGTTCTAACTTAATAACAGTGATTTGCTCATCCTCTTGTACCCTTGTCCTCTTTTGTGCAATGAAATAATTTTCTGCCATGTGGTGCCATTGTTGTCAGCATTAAGTCGGAGAGTGATTCAATGGGTTAAGTACCACTTTTAATTCTCAACCAATTACACCTGTTTGAGTGTGATGTTCAACAGACTCATCTGCTGATCAATTGCCCTTA
The DNA here is from genome assembly GCA_029706075.1 of Aldrovandia affinis. Classification (NCBI taxonomy): domain Eukaryota; kingdom Metazoa; phylum Chordata; class Actinopteri; order Notacanthiformes; family Halosauridae; genus Aldrovandia; species Aldrovandia affinis. Next base: position 198,332 of record JAINUG010000202.1, on the reverse strand, counting down.
ACTAGCACCATAAAACATTTTATTTTGTAACTTTCAAGAGGGTGTACTTATTTTTGCAACATGGCCTTTTATCATTTTGATAAGAAAATCATATTTTTCTGTTTAGTATTGATGTGTTTCATTGGTAACTGATAAACCAGAGTTGCTGGAACATTACATCATGTAGGAACCCCAAATATGTCTTATTTGCAAAGAGAGATAGCTGAGTTTGTTAGGATTCAGAGGGGGTGTACTCATTTATGCTGTGTACTGTATGGTTATGATTAACATTTTGGGATTCATCAGAGAGCAAAGAGAGAGAAAGCCAGAAAAATAGCTTTACAACTCTGCATATCATATCAAATAATTATTTATATGTTCCTTATTTGATAATTGATTGATTACATAAAGAAAAGCAACATCTTCTTGATAAAACCTCTTCATTACCCCCTACGAGCCCTCGTAGTCTCGACACTTCCAGCTATACCATTTTATAATCACACCGTTCAATACTTAGTATCTTAAAAATCACTCTTCTTGAGAAGACAATACATATGGTATGTATATATATGAAATAAATTTGGAGTATCAAATCGAGTACTTGTCACATGCATAAATGTACATTCTTTAAACGTGATTAAACTATAATATCACTAATGTCCACAAGTATAACACATGTCTATTCTTCTTGGACTGTCGTCGTCATGTCAGCAGATACTTAATAAAACATGTGACATATCTTTCAATCCCCCTTAATTCACAAAGGAATCCTTGCATTCCTTATGAATTACGAAACACTGTCCAAGTCCGTTGATGTATTTTGCAGGAAGAAAAACTGAAAAAAAGGAAGTTTGACAGAGTCTGTAACAGAGGATGTGATAGAACGCCAGATGAGGATCTGATGAGAAGAAGTTCTCATTGAATCAGGAGTCCAATGGATCTCGAAACAGCATGGTCCATACCCGGTGGATCTTTTTAACACTAAACCACATCTGCCAGGTCACCTGAAATTAGAAAAGACAAACTAAGAACAGAGGCCACCCCCCTTGGATAAAATTATAATTTATCCTACAAAAAACAAAACATCTTACCAGATTTTGCTCGTGATTCTTATAGTGGGATGGGTCTCTTGTCACAGTCATCAGTAAACATATAGTCCAAGCTAGCTAGCTTGGCTAGCAGGCTTTGTTTGCGCAAGCCAGTTTCAGTATAGGCCTACATCTAACTTGTCAGCTGACAAGCTAACATTGAAGGTGATATACATTTAAATTACATTTTAAGCATTTGGCAGACGCTCTTATCCAGAGCGACTTACAAGATTTGCATAAATACATGGTAGGAAAAATCATAGTACGCTCAATAGATCAGTGCAGTAATACAGCGATAGACATCATTGCAGGTAGCTGCATACCATACCTGTAACACTGAGAAGGAAAATGTTAGTACATTTATTTGTATTTTTTTAATTAAGTGGAGTAAGCAGGGGTATACAGTGTACAGCAAGTAGGCAGTGGTGATGACAATTAGCTAGATGTACAAAGTTCAGTGGTAGTGGAGTCTGAACAGGTGGGTTTTGAGTCTCTTGTGGAAGATCGCAAGCGATTCCGCGGTCCTGACTGATTGTGGAAGGTCGTTCCACCAGCGAGGGGTCAGGACAGAGAAGAGACGAGACCGCGAGGAGCGGCTGCCAGGTGCCTGGAGGGATGGGACAGTTAGTTTGCCAGAGGAGGCGGAGTGGAGGGGTCTGGCTGGGGTGTAGGGAGTTATGCGTGACTGGGGGTATGGGGGAGCAGTACCTCTAGTCGCTTGAAAGGCAAGCACTAGTGATCTGAATCAGATGCGTGCTGCAGTGGGGAGCCAGTGCAGAGAGGAGAGTAGAGGGGTGACGTGGGTGAACTTTGGCTGGTTGAACACCAGAAGGGCAGCAGCATTCTGGACCAGTTGCAGTGGCTTGATGGCACAGGCCGGTAAGCCTGCCAGCAGGGAATTGCAGTAGTCCAGACGTGAGATCACCAGGGCCTGGACCAGGAGTTGTGTGGCCTCTTGGGTGAGGAACGGTCGGATCCTCCGGATGTTGTGGAGGGAGAATCGGCAGGTCCAAGTGATCACTGCAATGTGGCCTGAGAAGCACAGCTGGTTGTCCAGGGTCACTCCAAGACTCCTGGCAGACTGGGACGGAAACACTATGGAGCCTTCAACGGTGATTGACGCATTAATCATCGGGGAGCCCTTCGCTGGGAGGAAGAGCAGCTCTGTCTTCCCCAGGTTCAGCTTCAGGTGGTGGGTGGACATCCATGCGGAGATGTCAGCCAGGCATGCAGAGATCCGTGCCGGGACCTGGGTATCAGATGGAGAGAAGGAGAGAAAGAGTTGGGTGTCATCGGCATAACAGTGATAGGAAAAACTATGAGCAGAAATAACAGAGCCAAGTGACTTGGTGTACAGAGAGAATAGGACGGGGCCTAGCACCGAGTGCTGTGGGACTCCGGTAGAGAGGGTGTGGGGAGAGGAGAGGGATCCTCTCCAGGCCACCTGGTAGGACCGGTCAGCCAGGTAGGACTCAAACCATGTCAACACAGATCCAGAGATTCCCATCTCGACGAGAGATGAGAGCAGGTTCCGGTGGTCCACGGTGTCGAATGCTGCCGACAGGTCGAGGAGGAGGAGGACAGAGCTAAGGGATTGGGACTTAGCCCCGTGAAGAGCCTCAGTGACTGCAAGGAGAGCAATCTCTGTGGAGTGGTCTGTCTTCTGATATGAATCAGAGTGTCCATGCATTCGAATTACATTATGTAATGAGCCTAATCAAATCAAACCAAACTTCACACCACACAAGCAGCCTCCCTCCCCTCCATCCTGATCCTGCTGGATCTCTCGGCTGCCTTCGACACTGTGGATCACTCCATCCTCCTGTCCTCCCTGGCAGCAACGGGGATCTGCGGTACAGCCCTCGCCTGGATTGAATCCTACCTCTCCGGCCGCTCCTTCCAGGTCGCTTGGGCTGGTAAAGTATCACCGCCTCGCTCCCTCCCCACCGGGGTTCCACAGGGCTCAGTCCTTGGTCCCCTTCTCTTCTCTCTGTACACCTGATCCCTTGGCTCTGTAATCTCTGCCCACGGCCTATCCTACCATTGTTATGCTGATGACACTCAACTCTTTCTCTCCTTCTCCCCATCAGACACTCAAGTCTCGACCCGCATCTCTGCTTGCCTGAGGGACATTCAGAGCTGGATGGACAGTCGCCACCTAAAGCTCAACCCAGGTAAAACAGAACTAATCTTAATTCCTGGTCTAAACTCTCCCCACCTTGATTTCTCAATTTCTCTAGGTGACACCTTGGTGACATCATCACCCTGCGCAAAGAATCTCAGTGTGGTGATGGACAACAGGCTGTCCCTGTCAAAGAACATCGCAGCGGTAAGCCGGGCGTGCAGATTCTTCCTGTATAACATCAGGAGAATCCGTCCCTTCCTTACCATGTACTCTACCCAGCTCCTGGTCCAAGCTATGGTACTGTCCCGCTTGGACTACTGCAACTGCAACCCGTCTGGTCTACAACCTTCCCAGACACTCCCATGTCACTCCCCTGCTCACTACCCTCCACTGGCTGCCTGATATAGCTCACATCAAATTCAAAACATTGGTCTTAGCATACCAGGCAGTCAAGGGATCAGCCCCAACATACCTCCTCAAGATCTTCAAACCCTGCACACCTGCCAGACCACTCCGTTCTGCTACCTCAGGACGCCTGGCACCTCCCCCCCTCCGCACCTGTGCTTCCCGGTCACGTCTCCTGTCAGTTCTGGCTCCTCGATGGTGGAATGACCTTCCCGTAGAAGTCAGAACAGCTGAGATCCTGGCCACCTTCAAGCGACGACTGAAGACTCACCTCTTCAGGGTGCACCTCTCCCTGTAGTCCGGTTTTGTAACTTAGGGACATAGCTGTTTAGTATTTCACTCATGTCTACTTGTTTATGTATTGTATTAGGTTTTAGGCATTATTTCGCCGATATTTTCCACACTAATTGTTTTATTGCTGCCTTTGAATTGTGGCTACAGATTTACCTACAGGGTCCTAGTTTAACTATGTGGTTGCTCCTAGCACCTGGAATTGTACTTCCCTCTAGGGTGGCTTTCAGCGAAACTGTTCTTGACTATGGTTAACACTTTGTTATACATCGCTCTGGATAAGAGCATCTGCCATATGCCTGTAATGTAATGTAATGTAATGTGAGTTCTATCAACCTTCATGCAATGTGTTCATCCGATACACTGGGCTTGTTTCCAGAAGAAGACTTTGTAAAAGATGGGAGTCCATTGCCTTTCTTAATGGGGATTATTTACCACTTCCATACTTTTTGCTGCACTGTAAAACCATGAAATGTAGTCTGCCGTTTTTAAAAGTATGTGGATTTGTTTGTTTATAAACTTGGGTTTGTGATTGTCTTTCAACTTTGTTGCAACAGTTTGGGGAATGCCCTTTTCTGAACAGAACATGCCTAAAAAATGTGTGATGGCGTCATAAAAAAAACGTGTATCGATACACATATCCCTCTACTGCATTATTTTTTGTTTTTTGGGGAAAAAAATATTAAATATTATTTTTGGGAGATTGGGGGTCCCTGATAATATATCAATCATAAAATTTGTCACCCCCACCCCCCAACCAGATATTGGTTTGTTGCCTCAGGGCAACACTGTGCGACAAGGGTAGTAAAACTCCAAGGTTTTTTATAGTACATTTGATACAGTGTAATTATTTGATAAGCAGTATTATCAAAAACGTAAATTATATTCTTGTATTTTATTGCACACAGCCAACACACAATGTGTACCAAGACTTTTGATTTCTGTTTCTGTCACACAAAGGCCTTGGTATGAGGAAATTATTTTTAAAAACGCGATGCAACTTTTTTACGCGATTTTGCGAGGATGAATGACAAAGTCTGCCTAGAAACAGGAGAAAACGTCTTTGAATGGGTACTTCTTATCTACACTATCAATTTTACGATTGGTTTTACGACCCTGAATGACAGATTTACAGACCAAAGACTGGAAGGACAATGGTTAGTCCCGCCTCACTTTGAATGCGGAAATCTCCGCTTTGTTTACCAGTGAAAACGCGAATACCACACGGCGAGAATCTTGGCTTTTAAATGCATTTTTCGGATTAAAGATAGGTTTAAAAATGTTTATTTTATAAGCGTTTGAATAAGAGGAGGAGGAGTGCTTTTCGTGGGGCCGGCGCTCTGTTGCGCCTGCGAATATTGACAAAAAAAATGTGGGCTAACCGCACAGGGTTGCCCTGAGGCAACGAACCAAACAAAAAATTGTATCGTATATAAATAAAAACAAAATAAGTCTTTAAACAATCAAACATACTTCCTTACATACTCATGAACATGCACATATTTTTTTGTATGCAGTTATTTCAATTTAAACATGTTAAAAAGTGAAATCTATCTTACTATTTGGCGGTAATGTTTCATTCTGTCCGTCTCAATGGTTTCACTTTCTGAAAGGACTGGTCCACCCCCAACGAAAGGCCACACCAACTTCAACTCACCATTTCATTGGACCGGGACATGTCTCGTGACATTATTTAAATAAATATGTGAAAAAAACTTTAAAGGGGCAGTGTGAGGTCCAAAAAGGTGAGTTGCCTGAGGGCAACACCATGCGGTAGAGGGATATATCATATCATAAAGCATACGTGTAACATTACAATGTGTGTATTTATTTAATACACGTAACATAAAACAATACGTGTATCATAATAAGAATACGTGTATGGATTATGAGCTGTCTGGCATTCAATAGCAGAGGGGCTAGCTGGAGCAGCGACAGTTATAAATGATACTGCTGGTTCCACAGAGGGCTCATTGTGGGCTGGAGTGACAGTGGTTGTCTCAGCCGCCTTGGTTAACTTTGACCCGAAGAAATCAGTTATTTTTCTACGCTTCATAGTTCAATTTAACGTTACTATTGCTTAAACTTTAGCGAACACGCTAGCAGTCTGCTTAGATAGAGCGCTGGTTTGTTCTGTGAAATTCACTTTAGCGTGATGCAAAGCTCACATGACACAAATAACCAATCAATCATTAGGAAACAGAGTTTGTTGCTTGTGATAGGCTACGTACTATACGTAGGCTTACAGCTAGTGGAAATTAGTCCGGGAAGCGCGCAAAAGTGCAATACATTAAGAACGTAATGTATTTGCTGATATATTTGAATTTTTACACAATGTTTGATGTTTGATGCACGCCAAAGTAGGTATGGCCACGGCCCTACTGGCTATACTGGTTCCGCAGCCTATGAGTCCAGGTCTAAACACAGTACACAATCCAAAAAACACTCTCTCTCTCTTTCTCTCTCTAACTCCCGGCTGGTCAAAAGACGTCACGGTTTTCTCTCTCCTTTCCATGTTCACAACACACTCACAAACACTTTCCTACTCCTTTCAACGTGCGATCCGAATCAGCCCTTTAAATCGGCCTCCACATGGCCTTCAGCTGGTCGTTAGTCCCAATCCCTTGATTCTGTTCAGGTGTTGGACTGTGGCCTGCTGGGAAATGAAGTCTTTCTGGCTCCCCTGTGTTGAAGGTCCTGGCAGCCATTTCCTTGTGCAGCCCTTTGGGCTGCCACAGTATCTATTTGAGAAAGTACAACAGCAAGTACAACAGCAAGTACAACAGCCTCACAAGACAAAATCAATGCTGTCCAGCATCAATACCAGGAGCTTTTGGTAAGAAATGGGCCATTTGGCCAGTTCATTGTCATCAATAATGTAGAATATTGTGGTGTATGCAGGGCTCGAGACTAACACCGTCCCGTCATCCCGGGGACGATAAAATATGTATTTGGGACGAACAGAAATCCTCCCCGGGACGCAGTCGGGATGAAGAGGAATTTTTTTTTTCCACTTGGAAAATGTCAACTGAGCCGACTGTCAGTGCGCATATCACTGTCACTGGCAAACGGTGCGCGTCTTCTGAGTGCTCGCCTAGTTGACAGTGGCATGAGATCACTGCACGAGACCCATGAAAATATCAGAATGTTTAACCCCCTGAGGTCGACGGGAGCGGCGCCGCTCCCAGCAGCAATAAAAGTATATTACTATTTCTAACTTCGCGATATTTTATCATACACACGCGACAAAAACATTGACAAAAACCTTAGAATCGCGACTTTCCGATTTGAGCACTGGCAAATCAAATGGGATTTTTTAAATTAGGTTAATTAGACCAAAAGTAAACCTTGCCTTTTACTCTCTTTTTTTACCTGGTAGTAACGTCCCCCTTCTATTGACATGGTAACTAGGTGCTAGTTTCGGGGAGGTGTGTGGGGAGGGGCGTGGGGCCATGTGTGAAAACGCCGGCGTAAACAACACAAACTGTCGACAATTTGAAGCAAGATTTTATACAGACATACAATTTTATTCAAGATGGAAAGATTTTCTGCGCTGCAGTATTTGAGAGCATTGATGGAAAGCAACGAGGACAATAACTGACGAAGAGTAAGTAACTATATTTGATTTGCCATGTTATCAAATACTCGTATATATATTCAATATATGAATTCCGCGTCTTGTGACTACATATTCCGCGTGTTGCAACGTAACAAATTGCAATATGCACACAAGATCTATGGAAGAATACTTTTCAAACAGCCTAAAATGTTATAAAAAAATCATATGTAGCATCTTGTCTGTGTTTACGCTTGCAATCTGCCAGCAACAGTCTATGCTGATATTTATTTTATTTAGCTTGTTTTCAAATACTCGTGAAAGTATATGATTTCCGCGTCTTGTGACGCCAAACATATTCCGCGTGTTGCAACGTAACAAATTGCAATAGGCACACAATGAGGGAAACCCCCTCTTCCTGAAGAGCCAAAATGGCTGCTGCCACAAGAAGCGCTTGTCGTGAAAGGAGAAATGGTAACTCAAATATTGCTTACCCATTTAAAATCTAAATTGTGAGTTGTTGTTTTAACTCTAAAGAGGCATGAAATCACAAAAAAAGTTTAATTGGAAGACCCTTTTTTTCCTTGGGTCTCAGGAGGATATTATGTGCATTATTGTTAGGCTGTATGACTTGTAATATGTGGTATTCCCCTGTATATACTGTAGTTTGGCTGCTGTTTTCAATAAATCTTCCAAAATGAAAAAAGCTTCTTTTTTTTCTGTCTTCTGCATGGCTCACTGACTTGCTTACTCTGATGGCCTTTGAGAGAGAGATGGCCCATCTGACAGATCTTAGAGGTGTGGACAATGAATAATGAATATTCAGGTATTTAGCATTTAGCCCTCCCACAGCCTGAAATAAATGTGACCAGTTCTGATAAAAACAGGTTTTTAGCTATTTAGATCTCAGATGTGCTAAACTGTTTTCACACCCTTACATAACCAAGACCTTGATGAACAAACGCACATTGGCAAAACCATTCGTCACTATAGTTTAGTGTGTGCTTTCATAACTTTTGTGACAGCAGAAAAAATTACAATTTTTTACTTGTGTGTTTGTAGATCTATTTACAAGCTGCATATGATACTGACCAAACTATTGATGGCATACAAATGTAGCTGTGATTGTCCTTCAAATAAAAATATCTAACACTTTGGAGTAAGTGTGTGTTAAATTGATGAAATTGAGATAAATATCAGACCATGCCAAAATCACAAACCATCTAAAAGCTTAGCACGGACCTCAGAGGGTTAATAAAAGTTCCCGCGATACTGGCCATCCTCTCAGTCAAGGGAGCACTCGCAAACATGTTGCGCTATTTGAAGAGGATAAACACAGCAGAAGAAGATGGAGAACAGACACAGACTGACCAACAGGGAACTGCATCCAACCCTAGTACAACCCCTGAGTCTAAGGTAAGGACACATTTAAATCACAGAGGTGTAATGTTAGTCTATTGGAACTGTATACAGTAGTCAGCTGCTAGCTAGATAGCGGGCTGCTTGCTAGCTAACGTTAGCCCTGTGTGTGTGTGGCGTGTGTGAAAAAACTGTGTTAGCGCCAACTCCGTGCTGAGTGCGAGCACCCACAATAATTAGCAAGGCAACCAGCAAAGTGTAAGCTACATTTAGGCTATTTCAGTATATTAGTTTTGTTAATTACACTAATTGGTTGATTACGTGATGTTTTGGTTCATATTAGTTAAATTTTAGATTCACGCCAAGGCCGGCAAATGCTTCACCACTGCTGTAGGCTGCACGGCAGTCACCAGAGCATTCAAAACTGCATGCACTGTATCAGTTCGCCAGTTGTCTCAATTCAAGCACAAGACAGATACATTGTGTATACCATTTTGCAACAAAATAGCTACTACCATTGCAGGACGAGTTGATTGGCCTAACGTTACATTTATCGAAACAAAAGCGGAGAAATCCGTCAGGCTACTGATGCTACACTTCACTGCACTACATGGTTGCTAGGGCCGCATTGACTAGCGGCAATCTGCCAGCCCGTTCATTTGTTCAGTCCACCACAGAGGTATTTTACAAGCGTCTTTGAACACACACAATAAACAATGATAATGCGAACCTGCGTTTCGGAGAAATTAAAGGTTTTTGTCTGACACAACGTTAATATGAGTTACAACTTGGCATAACGTTACACAGCAGTAATAGCTAACAGTTGAGCAGTTGATTTGATTGTGAGTGTTGAAAATTTTCAGTTTGTAATAAATATGGCTGAATGAACGCACTCGTATTCCTTACAGTATCCATGAAATTCGACACTTTGACTCCCTTAGATATGTCAAATGATTTCTGTACTTTTCACTACATGTTTTATTAATTCATAAACTATCCTATCAGTCCTTAAAATAATAGAGTTGCAAATATCCATAATAATCTACAAGACATCATTAACACTAACTATATATATATATATATAAATAATCATAATGATTCTTGTGAAATCTTACCACCTGGGAGCCTTTTGACTAAATCAATTTATTTTCTCTTTCTCTACAGAAACAAAGCTCTGGCCAAAAGGGAAGGAAAATTTATTCTAGAATGGAATGTTGTTACCTGTTGATCTAATGTGCCTATTGTTAAAATAAATAATTATTTCAAATAAAAATACAATAATTTATTTCCTAATCATTTGAATGGCGTTTTTTTATGGCAATAACAACTATAGACGACAAAACCAAAATAAAGAAACAACATTCTCGATTTTTGGGACAGTTTACATTCACTTTGGGACAGTTAAAATTGTATTTCGGGACGGTTCCGGGACTGTGGTGAAAAAAGTTAGTCTGGAGGCCTGGGTGTATGATTATATGTGTGTATATATATATAATATATATGTGTGTGTGTCAAGCTTCAGCTCTTTCTATGAAACCCCAGTATGAGGAGCTGATTTAGACATTTAGACCAGTTCATTATCAGAATTCCATCATGAATAGTGACTGGCATGAAATCAAATACATGGTTGAAATAGCATGCTTGTGATAATTCTGCCCCTGCGAGAATTTATCTAGTTACACAACTTAATATGTGAAACAGGAATCTTTCAAGGACCTGGAGGCCCAAAATGTCAGATTAAAACAGGACATTACAGCCTCAGAAGAGAGAGTCAGGTCCCTGGTGGATGTGTTGGGGAACATCAATAAGTCATACAAGACCCAGGTGAGCCCAACCAGTGCTGACACAGTGCTCTTCCCTTACAAGAATACATTTTGTAAAAGTTTTAAAAAAGGTTTTGTGTTCAAACATACTTGGGAGCATGCTTAATGTGTCATATGCTTGCCCTTTTTAGACAAGGAAGAATAAAAAGAAACAAAAACAGATTAGAGAGCTGGAAAAGTCTGTAGCCTCTTTCACAAAGGAGAATGAGGAGCTGAAGGTCAGAAGCTGAATTGGACATTTTGTCCAGTTCATTAACATAAACAACGCCAAATATTCTGGTGTAGATGCATCTCGGAGAATAAGCTTGCCTCATAGAGACTTTGTGTGGGGAGGGTAAATCAAAATAAATAGAGGGTGTAATTGCCTACTAAATTAGGATAAAAACTGGAAAAAAATCCAAAACAAATGTAAATTTAAAATTGATAAAAATTGGCACTTCCAACTCCAACTGTGCTGTTTAACTTATCCAGCTACACTTTTAAGATGGAAAGACAGATATTGCCATGTTGATTTAATGACTATTCCTCTGTGTGTGGTGCTGTATATTTTGTGTACCGGGGGGCCTTCTCTCCATGCTAGGGCACCACTCCTCATCTTCAGAATCTCTGTCTTCAGCAGGGCACGTTCTGACCAGCATCGCTCGCCTGGCCCTGCCTCACCTCATGAAAGCTGGAGTGGGGGAGGTAAGCCCTGAGACAACGGGGAAACAGAGAGAATTACGGGTCAGAAATACACTCAGAGCTTGCTACTGTATGTAATTGGTGTATGTGAACTGCGTTTAAAAACTGTATGAATGCCAGCCTCCTGGGTGGTCTAGTGCAGTGGTCCCCAACCACCGGGCCGTGAGGCATTTGGTACCGGGCCGCACAGAAATAATAAAAACGTTTTAATTTTATTTCCATTTTATTGACTATCGCAGTCTGTAGGGTGTTTTACTGTGAAAAATGACCACTTTCGTCTGTGTGCCCCTCTTTTCCGCACTTGTCTCAGTTTTTTTTTACATGCACCCCGGTCCGCGGAAAATGGTCTTGCATGAAACCGGTCCGTGGTCTAGTGGTTACAACATTTGATGCTGGCCACTGCGACTGGGGTTCGATTCCACCGGCTGCACCAGAGTCGGCTCTGGCCAAGAGTGCCACTGGTGGCGGCAATTGGCTGTCCGCCCCAGGGAGGGGGGAGGGAAGCCGACAGGAAGTTTGCTGTGCACAGGAGTGGCTCTGTAGCACACCGTTGACAGCCTGAAGAGTGCCGTCTTGGAGGAGACGATACTTTAGCTTTGTCACTACCGGTCACAGGGCTACGGCAGCGAACTCACTTTATGAGGGGGGATTGACATGAAAAACAGAAGGTGTAATTGGCTACTAAATTGGGAGAAAATGGGGAAAAAATTTAAATAATTTTACAAATGCCTTTATCGAGAGTACACAAAACAACATACAGCTTCCTGTTTAAAAGACAAATAAAAGTTAGTCTGATTTTAAGACTTCTAAAAGAATAATTAGCCAAACTGAATATTCATATCAGTTCATTCATTGCTAATTTGGATATCAGTCATAAATGTAAGAGGGAAATATTTTCCTCTGATCAAAATTATGTGAACTCTACAGCAGCCGAGTTTGCATTGTTTTAGTATTAAGGAGTTTGAAGATCATTTACAATGTAATTATTTTATGCCAACTTCTGTGTGACAACATGTTACTGGCTATACTTACTATACAATTAAGTATAGAAAATAAACATTTCCCCAAAAATGCTGTTCATGTAACAAATTGTGTCACAAATGCTATGCGCAGCATATTTCCCACCAAGTTGGGCTTCTTGTAATGTTGTTGTGATGGTAAATATGACCTTGTGTAGGTCATCATATCTTTGACATATTCCTTGGATGTTTTGACGGTATTTGAAAATGTTACTTAAACAGATAAATGTGCCGTCTGACAGCACTAGCAATCCACTATTCGGTCATATGCAATGGGTCGTGGAGAGAGGGTGTAACCCCCCTATTATATTGAAGTGGTTCGGTTCAGTTCAATCTTGTGCTTAGTTGGTACGGTCCTATTAAGAGGACTAGAATGATAAAGGTGGGATTTCATTATAGTATATCCCGTGAAGCTGACAGTCATCAGTGGTATTCTGACTGCGAGCAAGTGCCTGAAGCAATTCCTTTTTATGGGATGTGGCTGCAGCCTCGCCATTAAGGTTGCATCATCCTGTCATTTCACTCCTTGAGCGGATGTGGAGAACAATCGTCATCCCACGGAAATCATCCATCTTCGACAGCGTATCACCCTCTGCGGGTCAACTTGGGAACTGTGAGCCAGGAAATGCTTCCCGTAATCCTCAAATTTTTTATTTTGTTTATTTGGGTGTTTGCACAACTGGGGTTTGCAGCGCTGCCGAATGGTATTGTGTGGTTCATGTTTGTATTTTTCTGATATGTATCTGGTAATTGAGAGTCATATTAATGATGATACATATTGTTGTTCAACATCTAATTTTTTAATTACAATATAATTCCAGAAACTGAAAGCGTCTTGTGTCTCGTCCAGATTGATTCACAAACACACAGTCCTCTCATATTATATCTGACCCTGAGGTTAAATTCTATCCATAGCAAAAAAGGGTTACATAGAATTTTCTGGCGCCCAACGTGGTGCTGTGTGATTGTGAAATAATCTTCTGTTGGTTCAAGGCACACAGAGATCATTTTAGAAAACATGGAGTTATGCAAGCAATATAAATTTGACAGTGAATGCTCAGTTATCTTAAAGAATGTTGATCCACAGACAAACCATAATGACTTATCAGAGGCTTTTAAATTACTTGGTAAGGTAACTCAATTCCAACAGATTGATGTGGTTATCCCATCGGGCATCCTTTGTAAATCTGAGGATAAAGAAACAGCCTTGCTACTAGACTCCGACGGGTGTTGACCCACATTCTGGTCAGTACTGGACTGTAGTCCGCATTAACAAGTATGATGAACCATTACCTGAACCTACTGAAGTTGCCTCGGATCAGTTTTTCACCGATGTTATTCAGGATATGGTAGGGGAGTTTCAGAAGAATATTAATAAAGTAGCTGCTGTTCACAAGGGTGCTGTTATAGAGTTAAGTAAACGGGCAGTGGCGCGCCTAACTGGGATGAGTGGGGGGCCAAGGTTTGTTAGCCACCTCCACACCACTTCCCAGAGTTACTTTCGATTTGGATCAGTCTACTGGAGATAATAGTCCCAACATGCCCCATAAGGTTTATAGTAGCATCCCTGAGGAGGTGCAGCGGGTTATTGTGGAGCACGTGGTTAAACACGATAAGCAGACCTTCACATATCACAAATCTCATCGAGTGTGTACATTCTCAGGGTTAACTCTGAAACCCAGGACAGAAGGAGATTTTGAAACCTGGAGACTACAAGTTAGACAGGTGATGAATGACCCAGAGCTCTCTGCCAATGATCAAAGGCGTAAAATTATGTATAGTCTTCTCCCCCCTGCTCTTAACACAGCATTATATGTTGGTGATGTTGCAGATGCCCAAGCTTATTTCATAGTATTGGAAAAGGCCTATGGTAGTGTGGTCAATGGTGAAGAGTTATATATCCAGTTTATTGAGACTCATCAGAATAACGGAGAGAAATGCTCAGATTACTTACACCGTCTTCACACACTCATGCAGAGAGTAGTGGAACGAAAAGGGCTCACTACAGGAAATCCTGACTTGCAGTTGTTAAAGCAGTTTGTGCATGGTTGCTGGGACGATTCCTTAATAACCCAACTGAAACTGAGAGATTACATGGCAGAAGCACGCAGACAGCAGGTGACATACTCTGAGCTTCTGTTTATGTTGAGGTCGTTTGAGGCGGAGAGGGAGTCCAAAGAAAGTAGACAGAAATGTCATCTAGGAAACAGTCCTTTGGAAGTCCATAGCAGCGTGCATGTTGCCGCTGATCCGTTGATTTTAAGTAATGCAATGCACATTTCCTCTATGGAAAATTCACTGTCAGACAAAGTGGAACTATTGGAAAAATAGTTAACTAGACTCAAGGTTAGTAGTGCGGGAGGTCCAAAATCAGACAGGGTACCCTTCAAGGGTAAAGCAAAAGGGAATAATTTGGGATCCTACAATGAGGTTTCACGCAAACAAAATGGGTTCTGTTATCAGTGTGGTCAGGATGAGCATCACATGCAACGCTGCTCAAACCCTGTAAATGCTGCACTAGTGCAACAGAAACTGATCGCTCGCCACAAGAGTAAAATGTTGCTGTTACAGCCACTTGAGTTCTCTCCAGCAGAGTTGTTAAACAACTAAGAGCCTCTGTTGAAGGACAGACACGGGCTCGCGATATGCAAAATGTTCAATCATTCTCGGCTTCCCTGCTGAATCATAGTTCTGAGTCAAATGCATCTGAAGCAATCCCTGCAGGGCTGGTGGGAGATTCATGTGAGGGGTTAGCTTATCTGGACGGTGTTCAGTGTAAATGCTTAATAGACACCGGGTCTCAGGTTACCTGCTTATCAGAGTCATTTTATCGTCAGAACTTAGGCCACAGGGAATTATATTCTGTTAATGAGCTGTTACATATTGAGGGTGCAGCAGGGCAAGTAGTCCCCTATTTGGGCTATATTGAAGTTGAACTATGGTTTCCTATGAACATGTGTGGTACAGGATCCAAGTTTAATGTGTTAGTTCGTATCTGCCCAGATCAACCTTACAATAGTAATATGCCATTTTTGGTGGGGATGAATGTACTGAAAATTCTTGTGAGGAATTGTCAAGAAAAGAGTGGTGGTAGAGACTGGCAGCAGCTACAAATGCAACCTGAGTGGGTGGTGGCTTATTCCAGTTATCTTGCGCGGCAAAGCAATTGTCAAGGCAATGTAAACGCAATGCAAGTCAGGCTCCTATCTCAGTCACCTATTACTCTTGCTAGTAATGAAGTGAAAGAATTAAAGGGAATTTTCCACATTATGGCTAATACAAAGGGTTTCCAAGCACTACTAACTGAACCTGAAACGTATTCTTGCCCTGGAGGTTTAGTGGTATATAATCAACTATTACAGGTGACTCCCAGGTCCCATCAAAAAGTTAAATTTATGGTTCAGAATATTTCGGGACATGAGATTACACTTCAAACAAAGCGCATTGTAGCCGAATGCATGGAGGTAACTTGGGTGAGAGTGTTAGGCTATGAGGATCCAGCCCAAGGTAGACTTCCTCAAAACAAATATCCTGCCACTTCTGTGCACATAAACACATCTGTGAAAGGAAGGGAGTTAGAGTCAGTGGATTTTAATGCAATGATGGCAGGCTCTCCAGTGCCTGAGGCCTTTAAAGAGCATATGGTATCCAGGCTTATTGGGGAGGCGAAGCAGGCGTTTTCCTCTCATGACTTGGATGTTGGACACATTCCTGGTGTGTCACACAAAATTGAACTTACTGATCAGTCACCTTTTAAAGAAAGAACACAACGTGTTTCACCAGCAGATTTCGAAGATCTCCAAAACCATCTTCATGAATTGTTGTCCACTGGGATAATTGAGGAGTCCAGTAGCCCATTTGCCTCTGCTATAGTGTTGGTCCGTAAAAAGAATGGGACACTTAGGATGGTAGTGGATTACAGGCGACTGAATAAGGTCACTAATAGGGATGCTTATCCACTTCCTCGTATAGAGGAGACATTTTCATTGCTCTCTGGCTCAAAGTGGTTTTCTGTATTAGATCTTAAAAGCGGTTATTATCAAATCGCAGTAGATAAAGACGACAGACCCATTAACTGCCTTTACTACGCCATTTGGTAATTGGCAGTTTAGAATGATGCCTCAAGGCCTTACTAATTCACCGGCTACTTTTCAGCATACTATGGAGAAGGTAATGGCTGGGATAAACCTTCAAGAGGTTATTGCATTTCTCGATGATTTAATAATTTTTTCAGACACAAAAGAACAACACGAGGAACGCCTAATGAAAGTATTGCAGAGGATTTCAGAGTGTGGCTTAAAGCTTTCCCCCGCTAAATGCAAACTTTTTCAAAAATCTGTCAATTATTTGGGGCATATTATCTCAGAGGAAGGCATACAACCTGATCCAACAAAGGTAGAAGCTATTCTGAGTTGGCCGAGACCTAGCACCCTGAAGGAGTTGAGGTCATTTTTAGGGTTTTGTGGGTATTATCGCAGATTTGTTGAGCATTACTCTGCCATAGTTAAGCCATTGAATGATTTGCTGAAAATAGACCCTACCTCCCGCAAGGACAAGGGAAGACAAAGGTTGGCAGCTGGGACTCAACAGTTTGGGGAGAGGTGGACCACCTCCTGTCAAAAAGCTTTTAATGACATAATTGTTAAACTTACCAGCATGCCTGTGCTTGGCTTTGCCAATTGGCAGCTCCCTTACATTTTACACAGATGCTAGTGTGTCTGGGTTAGGAGCGTGTTACGTTCCACGTGTATGTGTGCTTTTGTCTTCTCTGTTTCCGTGTTCCGTAGGAGTGCCATCCGCCATTCCATTCGCCTTCCCTACTGTCAATCATTTCTGTGTCCTGGTCCCGCCTCCACCAAATACCTGCCCTTCTATAAAAACCCCATGACTGCTTCCTGCAAGTCCCTTTTGCCCTTTTGCTGTTTGTTTGCTGAACGTGAGAGACAGAGAGAGTGTGTAGACCTTTGAAAGTTTGGAAGTGAAAGTGTATGGTTAAGTTTGTTTGTTCCCACTTAGGCCTTGGGATAGGTAAGAGGGAGGCCTCCATACATTTTCATCGGTAGGTCAATTTTGTGTATAGAGACATTAGGAAAGGGGTGGTTGCCATCTATGTACCTTTGTTTACGGGTAGCTAGTGTAGATTAGATAGGTAGACTTTTATTTTCTATAAAAGTTTAGATAGTCAGCCATCTTAGTTTTTGTTTGTAGCTAGCCTGTTCTGTTTTACTAAGTTCATTTCTTTGGCAACACCCGTGTCCCTTGGCCTTGTGTCTTTGTGTTTGTATTTCACCTTTGTAAATAGCCTCACTATTGTCTTTTAATATATGTATATAAACACCGACTGCACCTTCCCCTCTTGCCTTGTCTTTATTATTTACCCTCATTTTTCGTTCAAGACCCGATCCAATTAAACTTCTATGTTACGGTCTCCCCCGTACCCCTAAAACCCGTCGGGGTCGTAACAAGCGGCTCTGTATCAAGTTCAGGAGGGAAAGATGAGAGTGGTGGCCTGGTATATCTTGCCATTATCTGACAATTGCACATAGCCAATGCTTTTCACATCTTACAAATTAAGTGTATATTACAGATAGTAGCCACTAGTATCTCACCATACAGATCTTCCACAGGAAGAAAGAGAAAAATCTATTAATTTATTCTTGATTTATTGATCGATTGGTTGATTAATTGATTGATTGATAATAATTGATAATGTTTCATTCATGTTATTTTCTTTATATTGCCCCTGTATTTTCATCCTTGGATATTTCACTATTTAATGTGCATATGCTGAAATGTACTGGTAAAAAAATATGTTCCATAAAAATAAAATAAAATTGGTGTTCCAAGATTCTAACCGAATGTATACCTTATTTTTGCATTGATTTCTAGGTAAAGTGTGTAACAAAAGACTGGAGGTCACAATCCTGAACCTCTTTGAATTACTTACCTTGACTTATTGTACCAAATACAATATGCCCCATCAGATCACAACAGCCAGGTCAAGATATGAATTCTAAAGTGCTTTTTAATCACGCTTACCCAAATATTTCATCAATAAGGGAAAATAACATAATTTGAAGTGTATTAATTCCAGCCTTTCTGAAACATACAGTACAGAGAAAATACAATGCTATTGGATTTAATTAATTGTACAGGGTTATCTCTAAATAACCACGCTGGCATTTTACAACTGGAAAGCATGGTATAAGTTACATGGTTACATGGTATAAGACTTGATTGCGATGCTATTTATTTTAAGGAAGGGTTTGGACATTTTGGGGGTTTGATATGATGCTTATATTTTAGAAAATGCCCCATCACAGGGGTGTTCTAAAGTGCTTAACAGAACAAACTTCTTAAGATCTGGTGACTGAGATGGCCATGCCATATGTGGTTTACATTGTTTTCATGCTCATTAAACCATTCAGTGACCACTCATGCCCTGTGGATGGGGGCCTTGTCATCCTGGAAGAGACCGCACAAGAGAGTGATATCCTACGCAGACTGTAAAGGCTTTATTAGTCCAGGCAGATGACTGAGAGGGGGAGGTTAGTGTCTCCAAAAAGGCAAATTTCTACTTTTCATTCAAATCTGATTTAAATTATTTGTGGTGGAAAAAACAATTTTATAGAGTATGCGGGAGGCAAAACATTATTTTCTTAATTAATTTACTAGATGGTTGAAAAATGTATTTGTGGTGATTTCTTACATATACATTGAGGTAGAAAATAACACCCCCACAGAAAAAGATGGGACTGGCAGTAAGGGGCCCGGGCCTAAGAAACACGCAGATGCCACCGCCAGACATGGTCCTCAGCAAAACCGGATGTGGTCCGGTGTAGAACCGAACCGGGCGTAAGCAAGGGACCCTATCATCGTGAGTCTGGTTCAGAATGCAAAACACCAGCTGTGGTTACTCCCTTTCTTATCTCTTGCTTGGCTAATTGGTTAAACATTCCTAAAGCGTTTGATCTAAAATAAGGCTATACCAGCTCTGAAACTGCAAATCTTTTCTGTCTCGGGTCCTCTATATTGGCCTAATACAGATCAGTTTTTGCATGCATTTTGACCGTACACTGTCCATCGCCTACACGATGGGTTAGTACAACCCGCCTTTTCCATTGTTTCATAGAGGGACATAAGCGCCCCTGTGGTAGGATGTCAGCACTGGTGCATGACGTAATAATCATTACTATAAATCGGTTGTTAGAAAATCACTATTAGGTAAAAAATGTAAACATGCATATAATCGAACAAAAAGGACTTCGAAAATATTTTGAAAAGATTAACAAAAAGGACTTAGAAAATACTTTGAAAAGATTCTGAAAACCGTGAGACTCTAATTTTCCACGACAACCTTAACCCAGTTAATTACGCCAATTCTGCATAGTCCATCTGCAAGTTAGAGGTTTCAGATTTGTGGGCTGACCTCTATTCAACATGACAAAATCTGAATGCATTAAATTCCTGTTACAAACCCATAGAAACCACCTGCACTCCAATAGCCGGGTGGCGACCAAGAAGGGATATGACAAACAAATATTCCTTAGAGTCATCGCATTATATAAAAATGATACAGGATTTAATTATGACATACAACAGATAGTGGACGGACACACATTAGAATAAAGGGATATAATAAAAATCAATAAAACAGTCTGACTAAGCCTGACCTAACAGCAGAGAGAATAGGTTCTAAACTCACTCCCGTGCAAATAAAAATGTATGTTCTCTTCTGCAGACTACTTCCTCTACTCTACGCTTCCCTAGCTATCAAAAGATACATAAGAAACATATACACAGGTACAAACAAGCAAGCAAATAAGGTAAAAATGTTTGCAAAAGTATTTTCCAAAAATGCACATCTAAATGGCATGAAGTCAAAGAAAGCAAAAAGCCTTTTCCTTTAAGAAATGTCGCTACACCCCTTATCTCCAGACAGGGGCGTGACCAGATGAGGTCAAGGAGAGTGCAGCTGAAAACAGTCCAATCAGCGCCAGAGCGACCACGCATCGGCAGCATGGCCTCAATCAGCAATCAAGCACCTGTCATTTAACAGTCTCTGGGGTGACATTTTGGTCAACCATAACATGCCTTTAAATGTGCCTAAATATACATTTGCATGCCCAGAGGTAGTGCATGCATTTGTTCTGTGTGCAACCTTGGTTCTATTTGGGTTCTAAATGTAAAATCTGCAATCATTCATCATATATGAGAGACAGTCTGCCATACTTACTCAATATAGAAAAAAATTAAAACAAAGCCCCTTGAGAATTAAATAAATGTAATCATTTTATTTGTGAAAAATTACAAGCATAATTCATAAATAGACATTTTTATTTGAAGCAGAAGAAATGATAAAGTGGCCTCTAACAACAAAGTTGTGCACATGCCAGGTAACATGTATATATCAACATTGTATTGTATATAGCTAGACAAGGCACGGTGACCATTTAAACTACATATAGCACAAGGAAATTAATCTGACCATTACACAAAATCATCAATTGCACTTTGGCAAGTGGAAAGAAAAGACCAATGGGAAAAATGAACAGGATCAAATCAAATATATATATATAGTTTTATATTTTTTATGCACTAATAGACCCTATGTAATTTTACAGAGCAAAAACTTCAAAAGCATTGTACAAGACATCGTATTAGCGAAAATAAAAACAGCTTGTATTATAGAGTTACATTAAAAGTTCACAGATTGTTAGAGCATAATTGAACAAGCATTCTATATTTGGGTCTCTGACAAACAAAGCTAAAGAAAAAAATGTAACCATCTTTACACAGTAAATTAAGGTTACTGGTCATACACAAGAACAGAACTGCTTCAGCTCCATTGTCATTCTTATGTTAGTTCCTGTACGATTTCAAGTTACACACAAGCAAAGTTCATATATTCAGCAAATATTCAATTTTCAATCATTTAAGATAAAATTGATACATTTTCAAAAAAGTTAACTGAGTATGTATGGAATTGGGTAAGAAAGGTGAAAAGATGGCTATATGAATGCAATGAATTATGAATTTAAGGTACTGCAAATCATGCCAGAGTCCACTGGGATTAATATTCTTATATTCATGTCTTTAGATCAACATTACCCCTGTGAATTTGATTAGTCCCATACAAGATACATTGTCCTCATAACTCAAGATATCTCACTTAATCTGTTCATATAGCATGTTCTAATGACATAGTTAATGCAGACATCCTACATCTTCACACATATTGATATAATTTGCTTAATGATGCAATTTAAATAGTACATTAATGGCAATTTAAAACTCAGTCACATAATGTTTTAACTCCTGGTCTCAGATGCAGCATAATCAAATTGCCTCCACACAGATGTAAGTTTTGTAAAAAATGTCAGACACAAATGCAATGGCTCACTTTAAAACATAAGTAATGATGAAACAGCCTTTGATCGTGCACTTTAGCCAACACCTGATGCGTGCACTGTACAGATTGTGTGCTACATGGTTGATTGGATTTCAATAGTCCTTGTAGTATAGTTGCTGTTGTTGCCAGGCTTTTAAACTAGTCATAGAATTTTGCAGAACAAACTGGATTTTATTCCAACCTCCAATCACAATAACTTAATCTTTCATTGACCAAACTCTAATAAAAACTAAATGAAAAAAGAGAACACAGCCCATCACTTAAAGTGCACCCTTATTGCAAGAGTTCGCAATTAGTGATGACTTAGATGGACACAGTACATGACTGAATCATTTTTCAAGAGTTTAAGCCTCCAGGAAAAATGTCTGGAAGGGAAAGAAACATTCACCATGGTCCTCTGTGAACTTTGTTAGGGATAGTTGTGCGTTGGAGGCAGTACTGAAGGCAATGTTTGACTGCACTGACACGCACAGGCCTACTGGTGCCCCAGGGCTTTGTTCACTGTCCAAGGGTCAGCGCAGTGCAAAGGAGAGCGAATGAACACGGGCCTCACTGCTCATTTCAATACTGCTTGACTTCCTTCCTTCACACCACAGAACTCTCAAAGCAGTGAAAAATGTATACAGTTTTAGGAATGTTGTGTTCAATAAAGCTAGTCTATACCATGATGTGCTCCACTGTTCTCTAGGTACTTCTTTCAGTAAAAAAAGAAAAGGTATTCCTTGTTTGAAATGGACATGAATTACACCATTTACATGGATTCTATTCTATTTTATTTTATTTTATTTAAAATTTATTTTATAATCACACATTTTATAATAACATTTCAAATTGTTATTAGCACCTATGTAGCACGTCAATATCAAATTCCTCTGGTGCTTCAATAAATAGATATTGTATAGACATTTTTATTCTTTATACAAGTTTAGTACAATTCAAAAGCAAATATGTTAATCTTACTCTACATTGATAGGGAACTGAAGCGTACATGACTCATAATTTCCTACAAAGATAGATGGCGAGGAGATAAACAATAACATTTTGGGTGAATGAACTGCTTTATTTGGTTATTTCAGCCGAAGGTCTGAAATACTATTGGTCTGTTAGTATTGTTATAGTTATTAAGCTTTAGTTACCTTCACTAAGATACTGGAGGCAATATATTTATCCATCACAGGTTGAAATGAAATTATTCTACATTAAATATCCAGCTCTTTGTTGCAATAGCACTGTTAAGAACATAAAAGAAACATAATTTGTGCATCTACCATTGCACTGGGAGGACAAACTGACCATTTAAGTCCAAGGCAGGAACTTCAACAGATAAAATAAATATCTAAAATGAATCAAATACATCAAGGGCCATGATGTGACTCTCAGGACACCTCTAAATTCAATAAGCTTTTGAAGTCTGTTGGTTTGGTTTAGTATTTGGAACTGAAACTTCTGATATCCCTTCCCCTCTCAGAGAAACCACTTAGCACCTATTGTGAAGACACCACTTTATCTGTAGTTGTAGACCCAATGGGGATGCAACAAATATTAAGGTTCTTGTTCTAAAATACCACCGAGTTGACACCTAAATAATGTGCGCGGTATCTGCAAAAGGCTTCGGCTTTTGTACGGCAAAGTTAGCATAGCTCTGCAGCAAATTAATTAATTTAACATTTTCCTAATTTTATAAATCGGATTGTGTCTGGCTTCTCTGCTCCAGTAGGCCACATGCACATCAAGAGCAGATCCAGGGAAGAAAGAAGAAAGGTATGGATATCAGCTCCTGGGTTTCATCAATTTGTCCTATTTTTTTGTCAGCGATGCCAGAGGTAAAATAGATTCACAATGTAGCCCATCTACCGCCAGTGTTTGAAGGTGTTTAAGGAGTTTTTAGATATTTTTCCATTTAAAAACAAGAGCAAAAGGGAAGAAACCTCAGCCACGCCATCCACTTATACATATAAAACAATGTAATACATACAAGTGTCATGGTATCACCAGGGGGGCGCTATTCCAGTGGCCCCCACGGTCCTGCCAGCATCATGCTTGTACCCATGGGTGCAAGTCCCGTGAGGCCAGAGATATCGGTTAGGCATGCATGCAGCTGTGCTCTGTCTGCATCCTCCAAATCCAGGGATGAGGGTTTGGGGCTACAGGAAGGGGAGGTGGGGTGGGACGGGACAGTGAAACTCTCCCCTCGGGGATCCTGGCGTCTCGGCACAGCGTCCTGAGGGCTCAGAAGGACTCGTCGTGCCCCAGGGAGAGGTCCCCTTTGGGGGTGGAGGCGCGCGAGGAGCCCTTGTCCATGCTCTCCGAGCCCGAGCTCTGGTGCTGCTGTTCTGACCCTGTGCTGGACGTCACTGTGGACGAGGACATGGACGAGGTGCGGGTCTTCTCTTTAAAGTCTGTGATGATGACCGTCACGTTTCCCACTGTTATGGCCAGCTGCTGTGCGGTGCTCCGGTCAATGTTCTTCAGCTTAGGTCTGGGGTGGCAGAGCAAAGATTTATTTAAAACACACACACAATACAGGCCTCATCTTATCTGTCTACTATGGTCCTGACACCAGTGGGGGGAGCCAGCAGTATGGATGAGGAGAGTGAGCCGGGGTCACACAAGTTCAGGCGGAACTACAGCCAGATTCATTCAGGGCTTGCAGGTGGTGATAGTGGTTGCTGGCTATAGCATATCATTCACATATCCATCAAAAAACTATTTTCCTTCAGTATTTTAGATCTTAGAGGCTTGATAACAATTGGTAATGAAATAATTTCTGCTTATTACACAAAATTGAAGTCCTGTCTATAATCTTAATTCAAATACTGTACTGTATTATCTGTATTATTGACGGGAAATCGCTTTGCCTGACGGGATTGCTGGGTCATACGTGCTGAGAGTTTGAGTTTGACCAGATTGTTTGTTGCTGTCGGGATATTATTTGGATTGTGTTTGTATTGTTGCTTAGGGTTCTGCGTTTTGTCATCAGAAAGGTAAAAGGATAAAATATTTGCTCTTAAGGTAAACGTTTGTCGCCGTTAGGGGACAGAGAGGGAATTTTCAATTTTTTCCCTGTCTAGCTTCGGAAAGCTTGTTAAAAAGTTACCGATTTGGAATTGCACCCAGCAGTTTTTTGTGGTTTTTCGCCCTCTCAGGGGCAAATCCAAGAGCAGGGAAATATACTATACCTAACTAGCTTTTGTTGGCTTAAATTTAAATGTAATTGTTATATTTCAAGTGTAGAGCGTATAGCCGTTTCTGTTGGCTGCTACTAGCGCTCTTGCTACAGACAACCGGACCGAAAGTTTTCAAAGTAGCTTTGTGTTGTTTCCATTTAGACATTTCTGCACCTGACTGTTCGGAACCACCTCGGTGTATAGTATTTTTTTACTTGCATCGCATGTAAAATGCTGGAAGGCATTATTAGGGATAAGTTGGAATCATTCTTGAAAAATAATAGTATTTTAAGGGAGAGCCAACATGGTTTTCTCAAAGGGAGGTGATGCCTAACAAACCTCCTGGACTTTTTCGAAGAGGCTACAAAGTGTGTTGACCTGTACCAGGCTTATGATATTATATATTTGGACTTTCAGAAAGCATTTGACAAATGAATTCAGTAGGAATTGCAGTGGAGTAGTTGCAGTGGATTAGTTTCAGAGTGGGTTCATAATTGGCTGCAAGGGCAAATACAAAGAGTAACAGTAGGTGGGGCCGTATCTGACCTCGGTGCTGTGGGCAGTGGTGTCCTGCAGGGATCGGTGCTGGGAAGATATAGAAGCTCTTGAAAAAGTCCAAAGAAGGGCAACTAAACTGATACCGGGTATGAAAGGTCAAAGTTATGATGATAGACTTAAGGCACTCAATCTATTTAAACTTAGCAAACGGAGACTTAGGGGGGATTTCATTGAGTTTTTTTCATTCTTAAAAGGAATGAACAAAGTAAAATACCAAAGATTTTTTAAGATAAGTGGGGTCAGCAGAACAAGAGGCCACAGGTGGAAATTAGTTAAAGGCAAATTCCGCACAGATATTTACACAGAGAGTTGTCAATGCCTGGAACAGCTTACCAGGTCGGGTAGTAGAGGCAGAAATGCTTGGGCTATTCAAGTCCAGGCTAGATGTAGTACTAGATACTCTTTAGATTAGGACATGACGAGCCTAGATGGGCCGAACGGCCTGTTCTCTTCATGTATTATTATATTCTTATGTTCTAACTGAATTTAACTTCAAAAGCAACAACAAAAGCAAAGTTGACATAAAACCATTGAAAATTCTTAAAAAGCATAAATAATTAAATCCATCTGCTTTAAAGAGTACATCTGTTTTAAAAATCAGCAACAGTAATGCATCTGACTGCACACTGCAAATGCCTATTCTTATCCTGCAAGAAGTGTACTTTATAGCTTGCAATGATAATAATGACACAAATCATCCATGTAATACTGAACTTACTACAGACAACAAATAAATTCTACTTTACCTAGAAATGTGTGAGTTGTTGGTCTTGGTTGTTGAGTTTGCTGATTGAATGCTGTTCGGTGGACTTTGGTGAATATCAGACTTCAGTCTACAAGGAAAAAAATTAAATGATATCTTTCATATTTGGCCATGGATTTTGGCCATGGGTTAACACTGCTGGTACCTTTTCAATCAGAGTCAGGGAGTATTTAATGACCACAGCGTGTCAGGTCAAATATCTCATCCTAGGGAAGACAACACCTACAGTGTCCCTGTGCATAGAGGCACTGGATTTGGAGTATCCAGAGGGAAGAATGCCCCCTACTGGGTCATCATCACCACTTCCTCCTTTTCCTAGGTTGCCACTCATACAAGTAATAAGCAGACCCAGATCCGCTTAGCATCAGCCACTTGGCATGAGAAGGCTTGCAGGGTGGTATAGCAGCTCACTAACATCTTATAAATTGTGCAAAAAGCACCCATCTATAATGTATAGCTTCACACATGGGCTGCTTACTGATTGTGCTCATGCTCACTTGGTATTTTTGCTGTTGGGTTCTTTCATGGCTGTGTGGCTGATGTCTTTTTCTCGGTCTGGTTTGTCCTTGTCGGGCTGCTTTCCCTCCTCCTCGGGGCGGACTTGCTCAGTTGTTTCGGTGTCGACGCGCTCCTTTCCAGGCCTCTCCGGCTTCTCCTTCTTTTCCTTCTTGAGGGGTGGAGGGGTGGAATACTGCTGTGCCACCTGCTGGGCCACCAGCTGGGAGTTTATTCTGGGTTTCCTGTAGGGTCCAGTCAAAGGCGCAGTCAGTAACAACACCTAAACTCAGTCTTACACCAGAGCAGGGGAGGCGAGCGTTCAGCCCTGGAAGGGTTACCGCTCTCAGCTAGATGGTATTCAGTGGCAGCTAGTAGTCGCGCTGTCCTGTGTCATAATCTCATTACTTCAGGCCTTTACTTAATTAATTAACCTGGGGATCAAAGGGTGGGACGTTTTGCAGCATGTCATTCACATCGACTAATGTGATTACTACATAGGTGGCTTCATTCAAAAGGATCTGGACTGCATACACCAGTCAGCAGCAAACTTCCTTCCTTTCTCTCAGTCTCTCTAATACACACACATGTACGCACGCCCTCACTCAAGTTTGCACACACACAGTCATACAGATGCCAACAGATTCATGGTGGTCAAATTGCTACAGTATTACATAACACAAATGTTCTATACCACACATCTGCTCAACAACTGGAGGTCTGATATATTTGGGAATTAACAAAAATTCCAGGTTAGTACAACCATAAATGCGTTCAACACCATTCCACTGCCATCACAGAAGGCCGACAAGAGGTTGCATTTATGCCAGAGGAGTAAATCTTTCTTTTTGGACCATCAGTTCAGTTTGAGTGTAATGCCTTCTCAGCCTGGTGGCATTACTAGTTTGTTGATTCTCTGATGAGATTCTCAGAGCTCAAAACCAGCACACAGGTTCACATCTTTCTTTCAGTATCTGTGTGTGACTGTGCTTCTGTGTTTGTGTGTGCGTGTACGTCTGTGTGTTTGAATCTGTGAGTGCTCCCCCTCATCTTGCTGGTGAGATCATTAAGAGTTAAAGGGATGCAGAAATCAGAGAAAGGCAGTCTGTTCTCCTCTGGTCAGCTCACGCTTCTCAAGTGTAATTCCCAATATCTGGCAGCAGCTGCTGGTGACAGAGGAGAATGTCTGGAGAGTCGAGCATGGCCGTGCTAACGGCATGCTGCCTGCAGATAATCACGGAATAGGAGTCTACCAGCTTATTCAGCAACATGCAAATAAACACCATACATGCAGACCCCGGCCACTCACACGCACAAAATCAGCATCCAAGAAAAAGGCTGCCAAGTAATTTTTTTTTTTTGTGTTTTCTTTATTGTAAAATTATATAAACAAGACAAAACAAAAATCGATGCCTACACAGAGTAGGAATCAAACATGGCTGGCTGCGACATTGTTAGACTATACATGTTTTTTCCCTCTAGAGTCTAGACAATAGACCACCGTTTCAAAAAATATGAAAACGTTGTATTTATTTTTTAAAGCACCTCTGTCGAAAAGCAAACATATTTGGTGGAACGTAATACTGCAACAGTTAGATAGCCCAAGCAAAATATAATACAGTTATCATATTTGAATCCCCTTAACAGATACCAAAGACAACCAAAAATACACTATCAGAGAAAAAGGAAAAAAAAAGAAAGGACCTATTCCTCGCAGCCGGACAACCGGGCCGAGCAAATTCCAGGGGGCCCCGAGTTCCACTCAGCAGAGCCATCCAGCCAACTCAGCCAGCCAATCACAAGGAACAAGGGCCAGAAATCAGTCCAATAGTTCCTCAAACACAGTCAGGTCAGTGATACTTATTTAGTTTCCCAGATATCTCTGACCATAGATTTATACTCCTCTCATTAGCCCCATGCATTCTCGCTGTCGACAGCTCCATCCCAACTATATCCAAAAAGATAGAATCCATTGTCGACAGGAAAGAGCATGGGGGGGCTTCCATCTCTGGGCAATCATCTTTTTCGCTGTGGTGATACCAGCGAGTAACACATGTTTTTTGTGATGTGGGAGATGTAGAAGACACAGGTGCATCAGAATCAGAATGGTAGGGGATGGAGGCATACTTATTGTCATGAGCGTAGAAAGGTTGGATGCCACCATGTGCCAGAATTCTGTCACCTCCGGACATTCCCATAGTATATGAAAAAAAATTCCAAGAACATTCAAGGGGCATAACGTACAATTTGGATCATTAATGAATTTCATGGAATAGAGTTTGCTGGTGTCATATATACTCTATGTACAAAATTATAATGAATCTGTTGGTGATCGGGGTTTCTTGAGGCTAAAAGAATGGTGGACCAGACCTTGTTCCAGTCAAAGTCTGGATCCAGTTCAGGGAGATCTTTCCTCCATATTGCATCAACAGATAAAGGTTTATAGGACTTTTTCAATATGTAGCTATATAAAATGGAGATCAGACCCCTTGTGCCCTTGTGTCTGCTTAATAACTTGTGCAAAGGGTGCACTGTGAGAGCTGTATGCCAAGGAACACCATAGGCCTTCAAAGCTGACCTCAATTGCAAATAGAAAAAGCAGGCCTTCCTCACCATAAATATTGCCTAATGAATGAACTCCTTTATCACTACAATTTGGAAAATCTATAGGGCGACCCCCGTTCAAGAGCCCAAAATGACTGAATATAGGAGAACAAGGAAATCCCACATTGCTTCTCTGCCATTCTCCATACCATCACCAAGTGTGCAATTATTGTGCCAAAGCGGATGAACCCTGCTTTCTTCAAGAGGTCTCCACGATACAGCTGCAGCCGTGTCAAACCATGTAACAAGTGGTGGTAGGGTAAAAGCCCAATTGTACAATTTAAAATTAGGGAGAGGCCTGTCTCTTCTGTCCCGTTGTATTGTAGTCAGTTTGATACGAGGGGGTTTGCCCCACCATACAAATTTTGAGACTGCAGTCTGTATTTTATCCCAATATAAAACTGGAGGAGGGAGAAGGAGCATTGCACTGACAAAATGTACATGAGGGAGAACATTCATCTTAACTATAGACACACGAGCACGAAGAGAATGGGGGAAATATGACAATTTCTTCAAATCAGACACTATTTTATTAAGAGTCTACAAAATTATTCTTTGCCGTTATCTGTAGAGAAGGAAAAATGTTGATGCCCAGATGCCTGAAATGTTTGACCACTGAGATAATAGGTGGAAGACTTGCCTTTCTTATTGTTTCGTTCAATGGCATGAGGACAGATTTAGACCAATTTATTTTGAACCCTGATACACCGCCAAAGTGATCAAAAATGGATAGTAATTGTGGGATTGACTGAGGGGCTTTCTCGACAAACAACAAGATATCATCAGCATACAGAGAAATATGGTGTTTGGTGCCGTTAATCGAGATTGGTATAACTGCACGAGATTGACGCACCACCTGAGTCAGGGGCTCAAGAGAGAGAGCAAACAACAGTGGACTCAGAGGGCAGCCTTGTCGTGAGCCCCTTGCAATTCCAAATAGCAGAGAGCAAATTGTACCGGTGAGTACTGTTGCTGAGGGGTTGGCATATAAGACCTTAATCATTAATGAATGACTTGGCAAAACCCATAGAGTCAAGTACTGGACAGAGATAAGGCCATTCCAGGCGATCAAAAGCTTTCACTGCATCCAATGATAGCACAGCCGCCGGTGTTTTTAACTTGGAGGCATCCTCGATGATATGTAATAACCTTCTAACATTATCAGAGGCGAGTCTAGATCTAATAAATCCAGTCTGATCGGAATGAACAAGCTTAGTCATATAGACTTGGAGGTGACGGACTAACAATTTGGCATAAATCTTTGCATCTGCATTCAGCAATGAGAGAGGTCTATAGCTTGCACATTCACTGTGATCTTTGTCCTTTAATAATAAAGAATTTTAGAAAAATTCTCCTTTTCTATAGAAAAATTTATCATATCAAAAAGGAGGGGGCCCAGGACATGCCAGAAGGTTAAATAAAGCTCTGGAGGTATCCCATCAAGACCTGGTGATCTCCCTTTGCGCATATCCTGAACCGCCTCTTTAAGTTCATCGATAGTAATACGAGAGCCCATAAGCTTTGACTCATCCTTTGAGAGTTGAGGAAGTTGAATATTATTTAAGAATGTGTTACAAGTATTATTTTGGTGTAAGATTTGAGAGCTGTAGAGCTCAGCATAAAATGAACGGAAGGTTGAGTTAATTTGCAGTGGATTTAAATGGACAGTCCCTTCTTTGGACCTAATGGATGGAATATCAGCAAAGTGCTCATCAGATCTGTTTCATTGCCAGCAGATGACTGGGTTTAGAGAGGTTGAAATAGTAGTGTTGTCTTGTTTGAGTAGTGAGTTAATTTCTTTTTTGACCAGTTCATGTTGGAGTGTTATGCTGTCATTGAAACTGAGCTGTAAAGAAGCATCTAATGCTGCACATTTTGTCTCTAGATTTTTCAGTTTAACCATACGTGCTTTACTTAAGGTGGAAGAAGAAAGTGTGGCGTTACTCCTGATAAAGCCCTTCACGGCATCCCATAACACTCTTGGATCATCAACTGAAGCCTTATTGATTTCTAAGAATTTGTGTAAATTCCTTTCAAATTGTACTTTAAATGATTTATTATCAAGGAGGGTAGAGTTAAAACGCTATCTAGGCACCCTAGCTAAGGCTGAGCGAATAAAGGCAGGACAAAACACTGCCTTGTGATCCGAGAGAGCCATGGGAAGAAGGGTCACATTTTTTATATTGCAAAATAAGTCTCTGGAAGCAAAAATAAAATCTATTCTTGAAAAGGTGCCATCTCACAGCAGACAATACATGATTGAAAAGCCCAGCACAAAACATATTGATGTTTCACAGTTGCTTTATTGCAACAATCAATGTTGGGCACAGAGACCTTTCTCAACATCTTTGCTGTAGCTCATCTCTCCTAATAACTCAAACAAACTTACATCTGTACTGCAGAGAAACACTGATCTCTCCTTTTTGTTGTGTGTGTGTGTGTGTGTGTGTGTGTTAGCTCTGACGGAGCTCTAGAGATTTGGAGGATGAGTGTACAAAACCACTTGTAAACAAGTAGTATGGGCCCATATCAAATTGGATCAAATGGCATTTCCACAATCAGAGCAGATTAAGCTGTCTGCAGAGAGCAGTTGAGGTTGACAGAAAAGTTATGGAATGATTTGCCTGTGTCACCACAGGATCAGGAGGCTGAAAGGACCAGCAGTTCAATAGTATTCAGTGCCAGCCATAACTCAATGCCGATTACTGGCTGGCACATACAGACTTCTTCACTGCGGTGCTGTGGATATCATGGCAGAGCAGCTTTACAATACAGTTCTATTACATTAGTCAATTATCAAACCATAAACAATCATTTTACGTATGCATTCTATTAACACATAAATTCAAATTCAACAGACTATACACTTTTAAGTAAATTTAATCTTCTACATTTTAGGTAGTGTCTTCACCTCTTCAATTAAATTTCCCTGACATGTTGTGAAGGCGTGACGACTGACACCACCAAACACGCTTATATGACTGTCATCGTCTGAGCACCAAGTCTTCTTTCCACACACCCCAGCTGAGCCCGTATCCAAGCCCTTAGGCTGGAGTTTTGGTAGACGCTGTTCAGGATGTGCATTTGATCCTTTGCTCCCTCACTTGCCCTGTGGGAAAGGGGGGGTTCACCCATTGTAAACAGGGTGTGAAAGTCAATAAAACAAATGCAGAACAATAAAACAAATGCAGAATGGAAAGAAATGAAACAAGGGGGGGGTGGGTGTGGCGAGATGAAATGGAAACAAACCATTTTTTAATAAGAGCAAATAAGATGGAGCACTTCAGTGGAGAACCAACCATAGGAAAGCCCTCAATTAATTGTTATTTTGGAAGATGAACAATTACTCATAGCCCCAGCCTCTTTACATAAACCGGCAATTCTAAGTGAAAAGTACCCGACAAGAGATCCATTATTCCAGTGCACAGTAATTGTAGCACTGCATTGTGATGCTTTACAGCTCCATCAGCTTGGCTAACAACATTAAGCCTTTCTGGGGTGGTACAAATTACAAATCATAGGAATATTTAGTTTGTTTTTATCTCAAAATACAGTAAAGGTTTACTGATGAAAAATAAGGATATAATATCCCTTGAGCGGAGCCAAAGCACATTCTGGATTTGTTCAGTTATCCCTTTGAGTGTGCTTGTGTGTTTTGTTGGTCCAGGTGCAGGATGCTCTAGTGGGCACTTAGGGAGGTGCGTCAGGCTGCCATTCATCGCTGATTGTGTGATTAAATATTCTCCTTGCCTTCCGGCATAGTACAGCACTCCCTGAGATTCCCCCAACCGCTGGACACATGCAGTACAGCCCCCATTGTAGCAAGCAGCCCCAAATAAGGTGGCTGAAATATCCCTCCTTTCATATTCAGTCCGTTCAGCATAAAACAAACATTCCGATTCAGGTTTCAACAATGTGTTCTCCAACTCCATGGCTACGCAAGTGCTGAACATCTGTGCAATCCCTGCTCACTGAATTATCACAGGCTTGTGCTTGATGCTGGTGTTTAACTTAACAGTTAAATGCTGTAGAGGTTAAGTGAGACACAGTAAAGTAGTAGCTGTGATATGGACTGCTTCAACATATTGCAGTCTCTCCCCCTGAAAGACATACCACACAACATATACACACATACCGCAAATGTCATACACACAACATGTAACACCTACCACATATAACATACACATACAACATAGGGAATAGCACCAGAATTACGTTACCAGCCCCCTTTGAAGGGAGCCATGACAAATCGGTTCATTTTGTCTCGTTCTCTGGTGCATTCACTTTGTGCTTTGGTATCAATGTTTTATGCTTAGTATCTTGGATTGTGCTTTACTATGATTGCACAACAAAGGTATATTATCCAGTTGTATGGTGTATAATCCAGGTATTCCAAGGTGGGTAGCCATACTTATGACCTCTATCTCATTTTCTCCTAGTTTCCATGGTTTACTTTCAATTAGTATGTCAACGGGGGTCTTAAGACTCTTACTGTTGATTGGTAATATCATGCTTTTTGTTGGTTTCCATTTTTCTGTAGTCATAAGCAATGTTGATTTGTATTTGCAGATCTATAGATGACAAAATTAGCGCTATGTTGTCTGCACAAGTTGGAGCCGAGCACTCTATTCCCTCAATGCCATAGCCCACCGCAGGATCCAGCTCTCACAAGATGCTGCCCTCACCCTCGGGCTCCAGCCCATGCAGACACAGCCTGGTCTTCGGTCTGGGCGCCAGCATCACCAACATGGATTGCACTGGCGCCAAGCTGCAAAGTGGTCGCCAGATCTTGCAGTGCATGCTGTACAACTGTGACACGCAACTGCATGCCAAGCAACCCGGTTAGATCGGAGCCTTGTTGTGGTTCAAGGCGGCTGGAGCAGGTGCGCCCATTTTATGCCAAGGTCAACATCCCAATGGTGAGCAATCGGCGTGCGCGAGACAAGATGTTCGACAACAACAAGCTGCAGCGCATTCCGCAGGGCAGGCGCTCCAGTGAGGCTACAGCTCAACAGGCAGATGCTATGGGGCGCAGGCTCTAAAAAGTTGTCTTCACTTCTGCAAGCGCAAGCTGGTCACAGACCAAGACTAGGACTCTAGGAGGCACAAGAATAATAATAAAATGTTTTTCTCAAAAACATTTTCTAAAAACTATTTCAATGTTCTCAAAAATCGGTGTATTTTTATGTCAGCCTTGTCGAGGAATTGGGAGTTCTGAAAACATCTAAAAATGCAAATGTTCTAAATTTCACATGACGTATTGAACCTCTAAATCTCAATGTATTTTCCAAAAACGTTGAATAAGTAATTTCTATGTGCGAACGACATGCACCCCCAGACAGTTCGATATGTTGATGTAAAATTTTTGCCTTGCATTCTGATGCACCCTAACATGCACTCTCATCCTCTGAATAGTGTACAGCCAGCCACAACTTCTTTTCATTCCACAATCCATGAGCTGAGCTGCATGACCGCAGCACTCTTGCAGCTGGTACAGGTATACCACAGGCATCAGAGAAGTCTCTACTACCACTGAAATACCCTGCACACTGAAACCCGACTATGTATAACCTGGAGGACGCCTAGTCCTGTCGGAACTGTGTTTAGAACTAATGGTTTAGTTGGACACTACCTTTTTTTCTGTTAGAACTGCGACCCATCTGTGTGTGTCTTAGTACCACTCTTCTCACTTTTCGAGCCCCACGTGCTGTATTAATATATTACTTAGCTTGTAGTTTCTACAGCTAGTAACAATCTAAGCAGAACAGCATAATTGTTTTGTATTGGATTTGCTGTACAAGGTGGTTTGCATGCAAGTCTATACTGTGCTTTTTAATTTCAAAATGTTTTAATTTCACTATTTAAGACTCTTACTGTACTCTTGTTGGTGCACTGTAGTTGCTTACAGGATTCTTGACATATATCTTCTTCCGTATGTTGCCTTGTATATGGTCATTGGCCAAAAAATTAATAGGATGAAATATAACAACAGAAGGGACAACTTTCTGTTTGAGACTTATGCTTTAGGTATTTGATAACAAAATCACTTGCCTGCCATATTTGTGGAGTTGGTGAACCTAGTTATCTTCACTTTAAACCCCATAAGAAATAATTCATTATTGTTTCTGAATTATGACAAAAGTAACCTTATTTTACAACGTGTCAAAAAAATTATAATATAAATGATAATGAATAGACTGTAGACTACCTTTCTGCATTTAGAAGTGTGAGCTATCATTAGTTTATGTTTGCACTTTTCTCATTTGAATGTTGATATGCTTCTTGGGTGTACAGTGCAGAATATTCTCTAATGTGTTGGCAGACGTGTGATGCTGTTGACTACTCATTTGTAGCGAAAACCCTATAAAGAGGCATGAATTTTGATAAATCATCTTTACTGTCAAAAGGTTTAGGTTTTGTTCTCTCTAAATCCTATATAGAGATGCAAGCTGGCTATTGATGCAGACAGTGAATATATTCTAAACATGTAAAATAACCCACAATCAAAAGATTAAAGGTCTAAACCACGTGAAGGGGGTCCAGATCCAGGGACTGGGGTAGGCGTGGGGGTGAGGGTTGATGGGGGCAGCTCACACTTCTTGCAGGATCTAGGGCTCGGGGGGAGGCCGAGGCAGAAAAGAAAACATGCAGTCAGAAAAAAAGCAGTGCTATAGCCAGTAGCATTATGTAAGAGCAGGGGAGCACAAGCATAGGAACTACACAGATAGCCCCGACAGGTGTAAGCTATGGCAGCATACCTATTAGGAGAGGGACAGAGAATACACGCAGCCATGAGAGAGTTCCAAACCATCCACACCCGATCAAGGATAACCAGCAAACAGTGGGGGTAACATGTTGAGGAGGTGACAGTAGACACTAGGGCACAGCCTTCTCTATCTCTCCACCTAGACTATATTTGGCAGTAGGCTAGGCTGAAAATATGTTTTTAATCTAGACTTAAAAATGTAAACTGTGTCCGAATCCCTAACATGCTTTGGCAAACCGTTCCATCTCCACAACAGAGGAGCTCTAAAAGAGAAGGCTCTACCACCAGCTGTGCTTTATCCATCAATTTGTGGTGTCAATCTGCTCTAAACGTTAAAACTTGAATGGAACAGCAGCATATTTTATTTACCGGCTAATCTGACTGAAACCATGCCTAATTTACTACGACAATGCTGTGATTGACTGGCTATCGCGAGCATTCTGGCACTCCAAGCAGTCTTGCACAAGATGCATGCTAGAGCTAGACAACATTTCAAAAAAGTATTATTATATGTTTACCAAATACTTTGATAACAATATTGAAATAACAATTTGTATGCGGAAAAAAGTTGAGTGCCCTATGCACCACTGTGAAGTCATAGGCCTGGAGCTCCTCTATCCAGTCAGTGACCTGCCTCTCTGTCTCTTTGAACGACATGAGCCACTGGAGAGCAGAGTGGTCAGTCCGTACAGTGAAGGGCAGGCCACACAGATAGCGAGGAGCATAGCGAAGAGCTCCCGGCGGGTGACGCAGTAGCGCCGTTCGGCTTTGTTGAATGTCCTGCTGAAATATGCCAGCACTCTCTCTCCCTCTGGCCCCATCTGGGCCAGCACCCCATCCATGCCCACATTACTAGCATCTGTGTCCAAGATAAACGGCAAGGTGGGGTCAGGCAGGGCAAGTACATGGGCCCTAATCAGTGCATGCTGCAGGCTGCTAAATATCTCCTGACATACCTCTGACCATGCGGACGCTCTGTCCTTCTGCAGCAGGCGAAACAGGGGGGCAGCAATGCAGGAGAAGCCACGTACAAACCTCCTGTAGTGGGAGTGGTCCAGTCTCTGACAGCCTGCACTTTGTCCCCCATGGTGCCGATGCCCTCTTCCCCAACCTTGTGCCCTAAGAACACCACCTCTCTCCGCATGAAGTGGCACTTCTCAGGGTGGAGCTTCAGGTCTGCCACAGCCACTCTCCTCAGCACGCGCCACATGACGCGTGTCAATCACATGCTGCACTAGATGAGTTTGGGGCAAGCCCTCCTTACACAGGGCAAAACTGTCTTTGAACTTCAACAGCAACTGCCACAACTGCTCCTGCTGCTGGGAGCTGAGGCCATCACAGTTCTTTTCCCAAATCCCCCTCACTGCAAACAGTGTCGTCTCCTCCCCTGCCTGGGGCTGCTGGGCTAGTGGTGTGCGGCCCGTGTTCATGGAGAGGTGTGTCAAGGGAAGGGCAGAAACGCTGGGTGGGTGACAGGGGGGGTGGGAGTTTTCACACTCAGCTGCAGGGATGTGAGAGGGGGGTGGGGGTACCACATGCTGCAGAGGCTTTGGCCTGGTCTGAATTATCATTGAGAGGCTGCTTAAATGCAATGGGGAGCAGGATTTGTACTCCACAGTTTTTTCCTTGTACCAGTGATATTAATTCGGGTGATACCGCCTCAAATTAGTAATTCGGTTTGAAGTACTGCCAGCGACATACCCAATCTCAGTTGAAAAATGCCGGCACGCTGCTTTCATTTGATCCACCCATCTTTGTCCATTGCTACTGTAGATCACTGGGAAAGTGTAATGTTCCCAAACAGGACATTGAACGATATGGGAGGATCTACAAGTTCTGGCTTCTCATTTGCGTCCACCATACTTATGACAAATATGGACTGTGCTAAATTAATCTCTCTGTTTCTGTGGTGTGCCATAGACCATAGATATAAAAAACGTTTTATATAGATTTACGTGGGTTGAATGAAGCAGCGCATACAAATATGTGTACCAGTACACTCCTAATATATATATGGCTGCCTGTTGCAGTACTGGCAGAACACTCCTCCTTTCTGCTCTGTCAGCTCGTTTGTAACCAAAGTGACCGCACGCAACTGACGTGTAGCCTTTCTTAGGGAATAAACTTGGTTCGTATTCAATCTCGTTGTCACGTTTTGTCTGGGCCTACCCTAGTTAGTGGGTTTACTGACTGAACAAATTCAATCCATGCTTCACTAGTTCTGAGTTTGGCGCTGTGATGATGCTTCCCTCTGCCTTCACTACAGTGAAGTTTCACTTCATATCAAGGTTGGCTGTAATTCTGTGTTGTGTGTTGGTTGTGTTGCAGATGGAAATAGGCCAAAACGAATTCAGGAACTATTCTCTTCCACAAAACAATGTTATAACCTAACCGCAAAATGTGATTGGTTAATAATTGAAATTACAATAATGGTATAAATGTAGGTTATCTACCAGCTCTAATGCATGCTGTTCTCTTTGCTTTCAGACATGCTGTTTTTGTTGACATTGTCAAGTGAAGAAAATGTCGGCTGTGTGGGCGGATTACAGGGTGATGGAGAAAGAAAGTTGTAACAAATGCTCCAGTGAGATTAAAAGAGGAGGCAATGAAGCAGGGATTTTAATAAAACAAATCTGATCAGCCATTTACAAGTAAGACATGGAGCACATTACGGGTATCTAGACGCGTTTCCACCAAAAACTGCCAGGAACTTGTAGCCGCAGGAACTATTTTAAAAGGTTCCTTCAGTCCATTATGTCTGCGTTTCCACAGGGGTCTAAAGAACCCTGAAGATTATGCAAATTAGTCCGCTGATGCCAAACAACGTGACGGACCGACGTCATATTTGTGCGTTACTGCAACAACCTAGAACATGGAGATTTGGTCACGTTAGGTGCGTTTCCACCAAAAAAGTATTTATTCAAAAATTTCACAAAATACGTTTTTAGATTCAGTACGCCTTAGGCGATTTAACTAGGGTGGTCTTAATTAATTTAATAAAAAATTTAAAGATCGCTAATTTTTACATTTTATTAAATTCGGTCGCGTTTCTAAAAACCTGCCTCCCAGAAAGGCATTTAGTATGAAAAACAAAGCAAAACAAAACATACAACACAATGCCATGTAATTCAGTCAACGCTGGAAAAGAGACTAACAGCCACACCTCCAAAAGTTCTGCAACATTCGAAAAGACCTACCTCCTGACTAGGAACATTTTGGGGGGTAAATAAGTCCCCCGAGCTACATTCTGACGCTGGTTGCTGCTACTTCCGTTTCCTGATATGAAGATAATGACCATAAAGGTCCCAAGTTCCTGGGAAAAGTTCCTGCAGTGGAAACGCGCCTTCTGAAAGCCAAAGTGGCTAATAAGAAAGTTCAAGCGACCACCAGCACGACTCAGTCATTGCTAACCAACGCATTTGAGAAAGGCCAAGCATAGGGCTAAAAATATTTTCAAACAATCATTTAATTTATTTTCAAAGCTGTTCCACACATTTTTATGATTTAATTTGTGCTCATTGAAAAGTATAATGAATGGCAGAAGTATTTTTTTTCCAGGGCACAAATAGGACCATAATTAACAAAATATCGGTATCGGCCGATTGTATTATTTGAACAATCAGTATTGGTCCAGAATTTTCATATCGGTGCATTATTATAATAATAATTATTATTATATTATATTATTATAATTATATATATATAATTATATTAATAATAATAATAATAATAATAATAATAAAATGACTTAAGGATCTAGTGGTTCCCTCTCCGCAGAGCCCCTCATGCTCATCATAATAAGATTCTGCATTCGTATCAGAAGAAAATTGCATTAATCAAAGGCTAACAATTGAGAATGTGACAAAAAACACTGTTGTGTTTTGTTCTAACTCGAGTGGGGGTACCTCTAAATCTGAGGGCCCCTCCCCAGCGGCGTGTTTAGGGGGTGGCCTAGGGTGGCACATGCTACCCCTGGAATCTGATTGGCCACCCCAGGTGCCACCCCAGATGCTAAACTATGATTGGCTATCTGCCCACTGGGGCGGGAAAGTTTGAACTGTGACAACCAAACTTTCATATTCAACACACAAGACGTCAAGAAGTCAGTTACACATAATTGCTTTAAAAACTTTGAACTGTAATAAGCTAAAACGTTTCGCCATGTTTTTTTGATTTTCACGATAATGTGGTGCAGGTCTGTCGTCATCTCGACTGACGCAGCTTGCTAGCCTAGCAAACAAACAAACAGCTGCAAGTGTCCGGGGATTCCGAGTCGCTCCTGAAAGATGTGAGTAGACTTATTGATACACATGATGTGTGAGTGGTTTAAAAAGTTTTAACTGTATTAAGCTAAAACGTTTAGCCATCTTATTTCATTATTTCCTGACTCAGCTTGCTAGCAAACCCATCGTCGTCATTGTTTGGTTATTGTCAACGATGCATACATAACTTAAAATGTATTGTGCAAGATAGAGTGACATCCATCATGACATGCGACTATTACAGTATGAAAAGAAATCAGAACATTCAGGAATTCTTCAAAAGAAAGAGACCCAAAACAACAGAGCAGGACAGAGCACCACTAGCAGCAGAAGCCAGCAGTGCTAGTCAGTCTGAGGATGAGAGCCAGCTTGACACTGCTAGGGATGTACAGCAGGAGCCTCCAGCTTCAGCTGTACACATGGGTATGTAAAATCCTGATAGTTCGATTTAGTAAGCACTTATTTGATTGCCTTGATAATATCAATGACATTGTGGTTGATTGACATTGACACTTCTACACTAAACTTCTCAATTAGTGTAGAAGTGCAATACTAGTCATTATTTCATTTTAGTCATCTGGGTTGGGTAACATACTTAGCCTACTTAGAAAAAGGCTGATTTTATTATCATTCTGATGACAACGTATGTGTTTTTGTAGACTCAGACAAGGATACTGGCGATGAAGGCCCTTCAGTTTCACCTGCACATCAGGGTATGTATGCATTTGCCTTCTTTATAAAACTATCTGCTATGACTTGGGAATGGATGGGGATGTTTCACTTTTGCTATAGCCTACTTACAGTATAGTGGCTTATACTGACATTCAGGGGAAAGCCCAAATTTAATCAATACAAGTGTGAAAAAGCTAAATGTGACTTATTTGACATACAAATAAATTGATACAACTGTTAAAATCCCTGTATTACTTCAGGTGTGTCAAGTCAGCCACTCTCAGACAATGACACTGAGAAGCATCCAGCAGTACCTGCAGGCCATGCAGTGTCATGTGGGGATGGTGATGCAGCAGCCCTTGTGGCCCCACCTGGACCTCATGGTATTTTTCACATGAAATATACTGTACTTCATTGTACTTCATTCAATTCTTTCATCTGTACTAATGCCCAAATGAGCACTTCTGTCCCAATACGTACATGACACTGATCTGATTCTCATGCTTTTGTCACTTTCAGATATTTCACAGTCAAGAGCAGCAGGTCCCACTCAGCCTCGATTAAACTTTTTTCCAAGAACCATCCAAGGTGAGAAGAGGAGGGCATTCAATCCATCGTGGTATAACAACAATTCCTGGCTTGAATACTCACAAAGCAAAGATTCAGCCTACTGTTACGCATGCAGACACTTCTCCCTGCCTGGCACATCAGAATCTGTTTTCTCCTCAGAATCAGGCCTTTCACATTGGAAAAAAGCAATGTACAAAGATGCTGGCTTTAAGTTGCATGAGAAATCTGAGTCTCACATTAATGCCAAGTTTGCTTGGAATGAGCACAAGAGGCTAGTGATTACAGATTCTTCTATCTTAGATATGATTAACAAAGAGTACAAAAAGAAAGTTGAAGAGAATCGCAGTTACATTAAAACAGTTGCAGATGTACTGCTTTCGACAGCAACACAGAATATAGTGCAAAGAGGTCACCGTGAATCGGAAGAATGTGACAACAAAGGTAATTTCTTAGCAATTCTAGAAATGATTGCTAAACACAATCCTATGGTAGCTAAAAAAATGAAGGGACAATGCAATGCCAAATACACAAGCAATACCATACAGAATGAGATTCTGCAGTGCTTAGCAAGTATGGTGCGGGATGAGATTGTGGAAGGAAGTGAAGGAGAGTGAGGTATTCTCTGTCATTGCGCTGATGAAACCAAAGATCTGAGTAAAAAGGAGCAGCTGTTGTTAATAGTTAGGTATTACTACGACGGGGCTGTGCATGAAAGCTTTCTTGATTTCCAGCATGCCCAACATCTAGATGCGAAGGGGCTCAGTGAAATGATCATCCAGTGTTTAGAAAGATATGGCCTTCAGTACAAAGAAAATCTTGTTGGACAAGGTTATGATGGGGCCTCAGTGATGAGTGGCAAACACACAGGTGTGGCAGCCAGAATTAAGACAGAGGCTAAAAATGCGTTTTATGTCCACTGTAATGCGCACTGTCTGAACCTGGTCTTAGTTGACACTGTGAAGTCAGTTCCAGAGGCTGATTGCTTCTTCATGTGTACATGACAGGATCTTATGTACACCAGAAATGGCTGGATATTCAAAAGGAGATGTATGGTGGCCAGCTTAGGGAGTTACAAAAACTTAGTGACACAAGATGGGCATGTAGAGCTTTGGCTTGCAGGAACTTCATGGATAGGTTACCAGCTGTGTTGTGTGTCCTTCAAAATATAAGCGAAGAAAATCATAGAGACAGATCCACTGATGCTCAAGGTTTGCTTGCCCAGATTGACCTCACATTCATAGCCCTCCTTGCAACCTTCCGAAAACTGTTCGGAAACACAAAGCTGCTTTCTGACCTGCTACAGTCACCCTCAGTTGATTTAGCTATGGCAGTAGACATGGCGGAGTCGCTTCACGATACACTTCAGGAGTACAGGACTGAGACATTTTGTGATCAACTGTGGCATGACATAGTAGAGACAGCC
Source organism: Aldrovandia affinis (assembly GCA_029706075.1). NCBI lineage: Eukaryota > Metazoa > Chordata > Actinopteri > Notacanthiformes > Halosauridae > Aldrovandia > Aldrovandia affinis. Next base: position 155,314 of record JAINUG010000202.1, on the reverse strand, counting down.
AAACAGTGCAATATAGCTGTTGAGAATGGTGAGAAGAAGAGATCACAAAAAGTTAGCTCCAAACTTGGTGGGTCTTATGTGACATGTACTATAGGCCTGCGGAAAGTTAATGATGACAAAGATGCATTCAGACAGAGACTACTCTACCCCATCCTTGACTCCATGATTGGTGAAATGGAAAGAAGGTTCTCGAAACCTAACTGTTTAATAATGAAAGGTTTACAGGCCCTAAACCCTAAAAGCAGTACATTCCTTCAAGACGACCAAGTATTTGGCTTGGGTGAAATGTATGGTTGTGATCAAGAAGATCTTACAAGCTTCACCAGGCTAGGAGAATTTTGAAAAAGGAAGGCTGAGAGTGGGGAGAAGGAGTTGGCAAGCATTCTATCAATCAATCAATCAAATTTTATTTATATAGCACATTTAACATGACGCTCGTCAACCAAAGTGCTTTACAATACAGGTAGACTAAGGGTAAAAATAAACAGAAAATAAACAACCAACAGACATACAAAGGAACAGAACAAACAAGGCAGGAGTCAGTGTGAGTCGGGAACGCTAAGGAATACAAGTGAGTTTTGAGCTTAGATTTAAAGGACTCGATGGAGGGGCAAATCTGATGGACATGGGGATGCTGTTCCAGAGGTCAGGGCCGCGACAGCACGCCCCCTAGACTTGAGGTTGGACTTACGGGTGGTTAGAATCAGCAGATCTGAGGGCCCTGACGTTGGTATAGGGGTGAGGAGGTCTGCTAGGTAGGAGGGGCCTTACCATTTAGAGCTTGTAGACAAATAAAATAACTTTAAAATCTATCCTATAGCGTATGAAGGGAGGCAAGGACAGGGGTGATATGAGCTAGTACCTTGAGCAATCTAGCAGCAGCGTTGTTTTTGGAACCCCCAGGTACAGAGAGTTACAATAATCAAGTCGTGATGATATGAAGGCATGAATGACTCTCTCAAGGTCTGAGGGGAGAGAATGGCCTTAATCTTAGCTATGGTCCGGAGCTGGAAGAAACATCCCTTCACCACCGAGTTCACCTGCCTGTCAAAGTGAAATTCAGGGTCGAAGAACACGCCTAGGTTTTTAACAAAGGGCTGAACTAGGACAGACAGGTTACCCAGGCTGCTGGCCATCACACTGGTTTTTGTTTGGGGGCTTTCACATTTAGACTGGTTGAGTTGTAAGAAATTTTGTGCCATCCAGCATTTGATGTCATCTAGACAGGATCTGTCAACACTGGACTTGTCATTGGGTTTCATGGGGAGATAGACCTGAGTGTCGTCGGCATAACAATGGAAAGAGATGTTGTGTTTCTGAATGACTAAACCAAGGGGCAGCATATAAGAGAGAATAGAATAGGGCCAAGGATGGAGCCTTGTGGGACCCCGCAAGAGAGAGAGGCGGAGGGGGAGGAGCAATTGCCGATATTAACAGAGAAGCTTCTATCACTGAGGTAGGAGGTGAACCAAGATAGAGCTGTGCCACTGACACCAACTGCCTGGCAGAGACGATCGATAAGGATGTTATGGTCCGTAGGCTGCACTAAGGTCAGGAGCATAAGGACAGCACAGTGGTCAGTAGTGAGAAGCAGGTCATTGGTGACCTTGAGCAGGGCAGACTCTGTGCTGTGGTTGGCTGCCTGAAATGTATCTGTTATTCAAGGTAGGGAGACAGCTGGGAGAGAACAACCATTCAACAACAATTCTAGACTTGACTGTGTTTTTAGAACCATACCAAGAGGTGTTTCATGAGCTCTTCAGGCTGTGCAAAATAGCTGTAGCCCTTCCAGTCAGCAGTGCTGGCTGTGAGCAGAGCTTTTCTGCCCTAAAGCTCATTAAAAATAATTTGAGGACAACAATGGTAGATGGCAGGCTAAGCCATTTAGGTGTGCTAAGCATTGAGTCAAGAAGAGCTAAGGCATTGAACATGGATGACTTTATAAAAGTGTTTGCAAGCCAACACAAAAACAGAAGAATTCAACTGTTTTAAAAGTATCTGGACTGTTTTTTTTGTTGGCACTTTACTTTATACTGTGACAGTTTTTAATTTTGTTTATTTTATTGGCACTTTAATTTATACTGTGACCGTTTTCAATATTGTTGGCACTTTATTTTAAGTTTGTTGGCACTTGCTGTGAGAATGTGCATTTTCTTTTGTATGTACAGTCTGGACATTCCACTGGCCCTCCTGCTAGACTATAGTTAAATAGCTTCACAATGAAGAGGTAACGCCACCTCATTACAGCAAGCTAGGATTGTGTTACTTGCGAGCTATTCAGCTAGCTAACTAGACAGCCAACTTACTGAATACATATAGCTTTTAGGTCATTTGAGAGCAAATATCACATTTCCCTATTATTCTAAAGGTTCCATTCCATTCCCATACCATTATATTGGCCAGCTAAACAGCATCTACAATCTTGCAACTCGCTAGTCAGCTATATTGTGTTGCGTCTAGCTACACATACATAATTGTTGAGTAACGTAGCTAGAAAACTGTCTACGTGGTGAGATGTGAAAATATTTCCAATTAGCTAGCTATCCTGACACCTCGCTAATTTGTACTGTACCGTGTTTACTAGATTATAAATAACACTAGCATGCTGGCTAGCAAATTAGCTGCTGTGCTGCATGTCTGCATTCTCGTAAATCAACAAGTCAAAATCTCACAGTGCTATAGCTTGCTGTGTTCGCTAGCCAGAATCCTCAGCTGCGTAGCTAGTTAGGTAGGTACCCAGCTGGCTAACATTCGCTAGAGCGGACTGCGAGGGAAAAAACAATAATGAAACGAGAAAAAAAGAAAGAAAGAAAATAGCCATACCTTGTAGATGTGCCCTTCCGCACGTCACAAATGCTGCATTTGAAAGCTTCGGCACTGTTTTTGAAGGTGCAGACACTACAATCCCAAAAGCCGTCGTCTTCCGTGGGTTTGGTTAGTCTTTTGGGCCTTGGGAATTTAACAAAATAATTGTCAAACAGCGTTTATTATATTACATTTAACCACAGCTTACGTTAAATGCATCCTTAGAATGCATAGGCACGAACTGTCGGGAAAATTGAATAGATAAGACAAATTAGCTATGTAGCTAGCTGGCTAGCGACTAAGCTGGTTGGCAAACCAATAGCTGGATTTCCTTGGTTACCCTCTCTAGACAAGCTAGCCAGCTACCCATGTACATGTAATAAAGACGTTCCACACTGAACTTCAATTTAGTTATTCTGTAACAAAACTGCAGTTCCGAAAAGGGCGTAATCCCCGGAAAATTTCCCTTTGTCTTAAAGTGACTCGAGAGTAGCGAGAGAGCGAGACAAGCCGCCATAGCTGCACTATTCTAGTCCTGGCATACAAACTGAAAAGGGAGAAAACACTCCTCGAGAAAGCATCCAAATATCACCCCCAAATGGACAGAAAACGATCCGAGCTACACGGGTTTGGTACCTGCTTGGGCTTTTCTTGTCGCCCATGATCAAAAATGTATTCAAAAGAGGAAAATGTTTCTGTAATTAATAATAGAGTAACTATTACAGCGAATGCAGAGGATCCAACCAGAACTGCTGCTAAAACTGCCTGGCGAACTCGCATTCACTGACCGATTTGAGGTAGGGCAAGGCGATTGGGCACGTGACTCTATTTCACCGAATCGCCGATTACTTCGGTTAAAAGCCTTTCTGAAATACAAAAGCGAAAAAGGTAGCCTGTAATAACGTTACAACTATTTACGTTTGTGAAGGTAACAAAGGAAGCATTAGAGATTTAATGTTGTCTTTCATAAAGTTAACAGAATATTGTAGCGAGCATGCGCGGTGGGGTGTAACAAGATGACTTGGAGGCAAGCAGTAAGTTGAATGTGGCTACGTGCGTCATACACCGCAAAGCCCCATAGCCACTTTATTTAAAAACAGACAACATGAACAGTAGTGTGTTCCATACACCACCTTTGGTTCTATCTTTTTACAGCAGGCGCATCCCGAGAGGGTCATGTAGGTACACAGTAGCCACTGTAGAATACGTCACACAGGAAGTACAACAGATGCTGAACACATTATGCATAATAACACAGGCAACCGCACTATACAGGAAATAGCCATCGGTCGCGGTGGTGACACTCTTGGTCCCACCGCAACCACCGGTCCACATACACATACAGAACCATTAAACACACACACAACATTACTTTTAAACATACAACAACAACCAACACTGGGGGGAACAAACAAACACACAACAATGTTCCCCCACAATGCCCTGCACACATATTTACATATAGCGACTGCGGTGGATCGCTACAATATAATTTGGCAGTGGGTGCTGAATCAAGGAATATTTGCTTTCCCATAATCGTTTTTAAAACACAAATTCCTTTAAAAGTTGGCATTACAACTTCAGGTATACAAGAGGTTCAAAACATAAAATCCCACATGGACATGGGCATGAAATAACACATTTAAGTCAAACATCTGGAAAAACAGCTACAAGTCACAGATACATGTAGGTTATCAAAAAAATATAATAATACAAATAAACCCAAAGGACATATCTCCAAAAGAAATCTTTTGAATCATTTGAGTCAGGCAGGCCTGCACAAAGAAAAATTCACAGGGGTGTTAGATTTTGGTATTTTCCGTAAGCAACATGTTGGTTACAGTCTCAAGTAAAATCTGTAAGCCCCCACTATTCATCCTGTTTTCCACCTGGGTGTCAAGTACCCTTTTCCAAGTGCGAGATCTCCCCCGCCGAGAGCCATTTGGAAAAGCAGCCCTGGGTGAATAGAAATGATAATGTCTGAAGAGTCATTGATCTAGCCGGGAAACAGAAACCAGGGAGGGAGGAAATTAAGCCTTCCTCCTGGCCAGACACCTTTTGTTTGAGACTGTATTTAACCTGTGACCTTTTTACATGATGGGGTGTTAGACTTGAGATTTCGATACCACCAGAAGCTACATTGTACGAATAAAGAAACTCTTGTCTTTCACCAACGGAACTGTTTTAAGACTCTTCTATTGCCTGAATGAAATTGCAAGTACCAGCAACGAACCAAGTTTTAATTGAGGAGAAACAAGCAATTCTTCAGGGGCTTTATAAAAACACAAAAGGACCGCTTTGAGTGCCCAGAGCGCACCTCCTCTGGGGGGTGAACTATGCCAGTGTCTCACCAGTTCACCAGAAACACCATCCTGGCGGTTTTGATTCTCCTCCAGAGAGTGACCACGTCCCTTGTTTGTTTTGGGTGACCCTGATGTTCCTCGTCTCCCACAGGACCTGCTTTACAGTGTTGGTGATCCTCCACTGGTGCTGCAGCTCCAAGGTCCTACATCCTTCCGGACAGGACCCCCTCACCCATCAGAGAGGATCTCAGCAAGGACTTGTTCAGGGAGACAGAGGACACAACAAGACCCCCGACCCGTCTGGCCACAGAGTCATCTCCCAGAACAGATGATATATATGTTCCGAGTCAGTGCATCTGTGGGAGCAGTTATTGATATGGGCTAAGTGTGAACAGATAGCCATGTAGTTGAGAGAGAGGGAGGGATAGTGGGGGGCATTGGCACCCAACTACATTGTATTGTTGGAGTTTCTGAATATTGGGGGATGTAATTGTTAGTTTTTGGATCGGGGGGTGGGCGTGAGACGTGGACATGGTGCCCCTAGCCCTGTTTGCATATGAGAGGGGGCAATCTCAGAAGGAATGCCCTCTTTCCCCATAAAGGTTACAGGGTCTAGGGTCCCGGCATGCCCTGGTCTCATGCTCTCCACCACAGCTTTTGCACTTGACCACTGGGCAGGTTGCAGCTAAGTGACCTAACTCACTGCATCACCAGCTCAGCTTAGACATGCCGTAGTAGTAAACTGTGCCCCGATAGTTCCCCAGTGTGATTGGGCTGGGGATATGTCTCACCGCACTGACTGATTTCAAATCGAGTTGGAATTGAACCAGCTACTTTCTGGGCCCAGTCCATACCCCATCCTCATCAAGGACCTTCCTACCTCAGATCTGATGGAGCCATACTTACCCAAACACATAGTGAATTTGTGGTCCTGTACAGCCTCTTTATAAAACTGTGCAGTGACCACTCTGAAGAACCACCCTGCTGAACTCAGTGGGTAGCCCCAGATGGGTAGCCCCAGATGTTATCTGGAGAAAAAGCTTAAGGTACATTATGTACAAGAGGGGTGCTAGAGGGCAGCCCTGCCTGATGCTGGACCTGATGGGGCAGAGAGGTGCATGTTCACCACCACTCTGCCAAAGATGTCCCCCAAAATCACCTGGTCCAATGCAGGAGGGAGCTTGGAAAGTTGAACCTCTCCAGCACCCTCCCCAGGCTAACCATGTCAAAGGCCTTCTCTTGATCTAAACTGAGAAGGCCTAAGGGGGACCTGCGCTCCTCGGAGTGGATAATGATATCTCTCATGAGGAGCAGATTTTCATTTATGGACCTCACCAGCACACTACAGGTTTGGTTGCAGCTGATCACTAATGGTAATAGGTCTTGGAACCTCCTCATCAGTGACTTAGCCATGATATTTTAATCCTCTGAGAAGAGGTTGATCAGCTGCAAATTCCGGAGGTCCTTCAGGTCCCACTTCTAGGGACAAGAGCCACTGAGCTCTGTCACAGTCACCCAGCTGCCTCTCCCTGAAATCCTCTCCAAAAACATCCGCCACATTGTCCTTCAGGAATTCCCAGAAGGCCTGATAGAACTCAGTGGGATACCATCCGGACTGGGAGCTTTGTGTAGGTTAAGAGAGCACATGGCCCAGGTAAGTTCCTTAGCACTCAGCTCTCCCTCCATGCTCTGCTCCCCAGGCCTCTGTGCATGCCCTCCAGGAAGGTGTCCACAAGAGCCCCATCTGTGGGCCTGCTGGCATACAAGCCCAGGTAGAACTCCTTGACCACCTCTCAGACCTCAGCCTCTTCAGACACTACCACCCCTGCATTGTTATACAAGAAGGGAATGTTAAACGTTTTTGATCATACCTGGCGGAAGAAGAGTGTGCACCTCTTGTCCTCCTCGAGATCCTGAAGTTTGGAGCAGAAGGTGCACTTCTGGTTGTCTTTGGAGGGGAGCATTATGGTAATCATAAGCTGCCCTCCTTTCCCCTGCCTTCCTCCACCTGACTGCCTGGAAGTCACCCTGTACCCAATCTTTTACCATCTCTCACCACTGTATTAGGGAGGTGTTTCAATGTGACCCACTACAGGTATCGTCTCGGGAAGGAGAGGCGCACTTTGGGGTCTTCTCCCAGTCCAAGGACACAGTCACCCGGGGTGGTCTGAGAAGTGCACAGCTCCAACGGAACAATGTAGGTGCACAGTCTCAGGCATGGGGAGAGCAGAAACATGTAAATTCTGGAGAATGAGACACCAGTGGAGTGGGGAGAGGCGCCCTCCTGGCGGAGGGAGAAATCTTCTATGATGGACTGCAGCTCCCTGCTAAACCAGTCCCTCCTTAGTCTGCTGTGGTGCTCATCTCTAAAGGCAGAGTTGAAATCCCCCCCATGAACACCGGCATATTGGAGGTGATAACTGGTCTTAATTATGACAAGAGGGAGACCCTCTCGGCCTCATTAGTAAGGTTGTACACATTGACCACCCAGACTCGGGAACCCCCAACGTTGAGGTTGGAGAAGAGAATTCGCCCACTCTCTACTATGTCAGATGGTGTTATTCTGACATAGGGGTTCTTGATCAACGTGCCAACCCCATCTGCTCAAGCTATATTAGAGACAGACCAGAGAGTCTCCCATTCTCCATCCCTCCCTCAGATTGTCATCCATGGAGCAGAAGGGAATTCCACACTCCTGTAATAGAATGACATCCAAGGGGAGTTGTAGAATGGAGAATACTGTGTGTTGTTTGGAGGGATGCTTGATACTGTGGGTGTTGAAGGATGTAATTTCAATGGATATAAAAACAAAAAAAGGGAGGAAAGGTTATTGCAGGGGTGAAAAATTAAACCGGTTTTAGTAAGTTTGACATATTTCTTGACAGATTTGATTTAGTCAGTCAATGACCGTGTCTGGCTTTGATGGGCGCCTCACCACCCCTGGCTATGTCTGCTCACCTGTTCTCCCCCAGAACCATCTAGCAAGGTCCGTCCTGGAGAGGCGGGCCAGATTTATTTTACCCCTGAGTCCCTCTTTTGAGGGTCCCTGGATGGGATCGCAAGTGTCTGATTGGGTTTTATCGAAGAGAGTTGTTCAGGGTTAAGATAAGATAAGATAGCCTTTATTAATCCCGGGGGGGGGGGGAATTTGGTTTGTCATACAGGAGACAGTGAAAGAACACACAAGACATACAGGACATCACAGTATACTGAATGTAAATACAAGATAAATATATTTTAAAAACCAGAGTAAGAACCTAGCAGCTATACAGACATACAGAACATCATAGTATATTGAAATACCAGATGCTAAAATACAATCATTAATAAAAAAACAACCTAGCAGCGATCATACTGGAGGTAGTGCAAGTCCACCAGATAGACAGCACATACCAGTGTACTGAAGTACTAAGAAAAAAAAGGAAAAAATTGCTGGAAGTGATGGGGGCGGGCTTCACTGGTTTATTTATTTAAAATAATTTGTTTCAGATTTAATCCCATTTTATCCCAATTGTAGCCAATTATACCCTCTATTTTTCATGTCAATCCCCCCCTCATATTGCGAGGCATGTCTGTTCCATCTGTTTTTGTGGGTACTGCTGTGTGGTGCCCCTAGCCCTGTTAGCATACCAGAGGGGGCAATCTCAGAAGAGATGTCCCCTTACCCCACAAAGGTTACAGGGTCTACAGTCCTGGCATGCCCTGGTCTCATTCTCACCTCTACAGCTTTTGCACTTGACCACTCTGCAGGCTGTGGCTAAGTGGCCTAACTCACCACATCGCCTGACAGCTTGGGCATGCCATAGTAAAACACATCTACATTTTACATTTTAAGCATTTATCAGATGCTCTTATCCAGAGCGACTTAGAAGATGTGCATAAATACATGGTAGGAACAATCATAGTTAGCGCAAGAGATCAGTGCAGTAATACAGTGATAGACATCATTGCAGGCATCTGCATACCATACCTGTAACACTGGGAAGGACAAGGTTAGTACTTTTTTTTTTTTTTTTTTTTTTGATGGAGTAAGGAGGGGTATACAGTGTTGAACATGTAGACAGTGGCGATGACAATTAGCTAGATGGACAGAGCTCAGTGGTAGTGGAGTCTAAAAAGGTGGGTCTTAAGTCACTTGCGGAAGATCGCAAGTGATTCCGCGGTCATGACCGATTGCGGAAGGTCGTTCCACCAGCGAGGGGTCAGGACGGAGAAGAGGCGAGACCACGAGGAGTGGCTGCCAGGCGCCCGGAGGGATGGGGCAGTCAGTTTACCAGAGGAGCCAGAGCGGAGGGGTCTGGCTGGGGTGTAGGGTGTGATGAGTGACTGGAGGTATGGGGGAGCAGTACCTCTAGCTACTTGAAAAGCAAGCACCAGTGATTTGAATCTGATGCATGCTGCGATGGGGAGCCAGTGCAGAGAGGAGAGTAGAGGGGTGACATGGGTGAACTTCGGCTGGTTGAACGCCAGACAAGCAGCGGCATTCTGGACTAGTTGCAGTGACTTGATGACTTGGTGGCTTGAACACCACGTCCGATTGTTCCCCAGCATGATGGTGCTGGGGATGTGTCTCACTCCTCCTACTGATGTCGGGTCTGGCTGGAGTTGTGCCAGCCAGTTTCTGGCCCCAGTCCACACCCCATCCTTGTCAAAGACCCTCCTTGCCTCGTATTTAATGGAGCCATACCTGCCCAACCACATTGCAACATCGTGGTCCTGCACAGTAAAACAGAGTCGGGCAGGAGCTCAACATCAAAACTAGTCAGGGGACTCTTATCCTTCCCCTCCTTCCAGAACCTCTCCTCTTAAAACTAACTTCAAAAGTGTCAGTTGCCATAGGGACCATAACAAGGCACAAAGCCCATACCTCTCTGTAGAACTGCCCTGCTGAACTCCAGGCAGGTCATGTTAGTCATTTTCATCCCGGGGGTGGTTGGGTTGGGTGCGGCATGGTTGTTATTTCTTCCACTGACCTGTCCGGCGGTTGCTTATCCGGTGGAACCCTGCACAGCTGCGTCTCCGGGCACCGTTACTGCTGTGGTGTCAGTGCCGCATCCTTCTCCTTCCACCGGGTTCCACGTCGTCTGGACAACGTAGTGATGGCTCATCCCAGGAGCTGGGCAGGGGGAGGCCATCTCCCTTTCCTATGCAGTGTTGGACCCCATCTTGTGAAGCACAGGGAGAGAAACAGCACACCCGTGAATGGTGTTCCATCCGGGAGGACCAGAGCCAAAAACAGAGGCCCTGGGGGGGGGGGGGGCCTCTGTTTTTGATACACAAATAACACTGACAGTGAACCTCCCAACAGTCCGCTGTGATGATTGTGGAAGGCCCAAACCCCTAGGGTGCTGCCCCGGCTTCTGCGCTTAGGGGTTGGGTAGGCCGTGGTCAAGCCTCTGGTACCTGCTTGTCCCCAAAGCACTAGGTGGAGTCCGGCCTTGTCTGCTTGCTCGGGGTTCAATTGGAGCCGTGGTCAAACCACTGGTACTCCAATATCTCCACCAAGCCCTCAAGCTTCGGCCTTGTCCGCCGGCCTGGGGTTCGATCAATGCCGTGGTCAAGACACTGGTACTTCAATCCCAGCACCAGGTCCTGAAGTGCAGTTGGAAAGGGAGATTTAGAGGAGAGAGAGAGAAAAGGAGTGAAAAAAGGAAAGAGGAAAAAACGGTCTGGTTAACCAGCCTCCAAGAAACACTTCGTCCCACACTGAAACCCAGTGTGAGGTGAAAGGCTTGTGCGAAATGAAGAGAAACCCAAGAACATTCTTTATTAAAGCAAAGCTTTGCAACACAGGGAAGCACAAAGAACACAACAAAATCACGGGAAAATCACGGTGGTCACTTTCTACACAGACAGACACAGTTAGGGTTACCACACTAATCCAACGCATGACACAAGGCGTGATAGGATACTGACAAACAAGGGATTATGGGAGACAGAACATAACAACATAACAGAGCCACCATACATTTAGAATTTTGCAGTGGCTAAGCTAGCTGCAATCATTACAATATTATAACATATTCCATTTTGGTCTAGTGCAGGCATGGGCAAACTACGGCCCGTTGGGCTTTTTACTCCGGCCCGTCGAAAAAAATTAATGCTTTGGCAACCCCGGTCCTACACTTGCGTGCTTTGGCTACCCTTTAAAGGGTGAAACTTTTTATGTAATGGCTTTTACATGTCATTTATATTAGTTCAAACAAACACTCTCTATCCATCTGCTACTGGCCTGGCCCGTCTGTCAAATTTTTAAACCCATTGTGGCCAAAAAGTTTGCCCATCCCTGGTCTAGTGGCATCATCTTGCAGAGACGATTTGCTTTCTAACTAACAATAACATATCCAATGCTGTTTCATATATTAATCAATATAGGGCTGGGGACACATTGGGACATGGGGCTGAATATTTCCTAAATCTGTCGCCATCAGGAACATGTTTGAACAGGTAAACAGATCACATGACATCTCAACAATTTATACGTTACAAATACATTTTAGCAACAAATGTCAATTTTTTTTCTTATGATAGAGGAGTTTTGTTCAAGACGCAACATTAATTTTACTACTATCAGTGATTTCCCTTGACATTTCATGGCAAATGCAGAGAGCAAGCTAATTGATATTGACTATTGGTAGCTCCTGGCTTCTGAGCTACTCCTATCTCGACTGGACCGATATGACCTATAGTTATTTCTATTTTTTCTTTCCAAAAAAATTATAGTCTTGTGCAATTTGATAGTTGTTATATATTGGTTTACCCATTCATACTCACCTAAGTTTGTCTATTGGTACTTGCCGTAGTTACAGCAACAAAACCTTAATAAAATGTTGTATCCATTGGAATGTGCAAGCATGCTGAAATTAAGTACAATACACTAATTCCTGCTTCTGTCTCATCTTCCCTCACATAAGGCATCAACAGCTGCATAATGTAAACAATCCTGAAAAACTAAAACTGAGGAGTCAACTGATATCAAACACGGAAAAAGTCTGGCTTCTCTGTGCTTTTTATATAACAGCACAACTATTACAACAGAACTATTCAGTGAAATAATAATGGTGTCGTATTTTGAAGAACAACCACATGAAATGAATATGCACTAAAATTTGAAGATGGTGAGAAAATAAAATGGTAGACTTTACAAAAGAAAAACACAATTTTCCCTTCCATAACACCAGCAATCAGCTTTACATTGTTGCTATCCGTGCAGACTTAGTTTTCAAGACAAATGACAATGGTGACCAATGGAGAGAAAAGTACAAATTTGAGTGATAATGGTGTGTTTGTTTTTACTTATAAATTGACAATGAACAATTAACAATTTAAAAAATATATACAGTATTTTAAATTAACAGAATCAAGGAATAAGTGGACAAGATTTGATCATGGCATTACGGGTCCTTGTGACACTCCTACAGACACAAACATTTAATGTTTTATCTTTGAAAAATGCCAGTCAAATCAGAAAAAGATGAAGAAATGTGCATCAAACTATCCCAGTTAACAATTAACATTTGACCACTTTAAATTTTCAACGAACTTTTGTGGTTGGAACTGAAAACTAAACTTATAAGCGTTGCACGGGACTTTATACACAACCAACTGACAAACATCTGTAAATCTTCATTTCAGAAAACATATATGTTTTTAGTTATATTTAACTTAATTTCCAATCCCCATAATTGCTTTCACAACAAATTACTAATTAGGCTACCCCATCATGCTTCCACCGTACTAGGAACTTGCAGTGTCCACTACTGATTTTGAAATCTACTCAAAGGTCTCAACTTGAAATCAGAAGCTATACTCGTTGTGATTGCCTGTACAGTGAATATACCTCTTGGGATGTAGGCTACATGTAATACCAATGAAGAAATAAAGATGTAAGGACAATACTTTAGTAATTGACGCAAGTTATTTTATTTGAACCACTGCCTTAACATTAAGGGGCCTTCCAGGTGGTCTAGGGGTTATAACATTCGGCGCTGGCTACTGCGACTGAAGTTCGATTCTACCGGCCGCGCCAGTGTCGGCTCTGGCCAGGAGTGCCACTAGGGTGCGGCAATTGGCTGTCCAGCCTATGGAGGGGGGAGGGAAGCCAACATGAGTTCATTGCATATAGGAGTGACTCTGGAGTACCAGAGTTACAGTCGACGACTTGGCGAGTGCCAGCTTGGAGGAGACAATACTTCGCCTTTGTCACTTCCGGTCTTAGGGCTAGGGCAGCAAATTCACAATACGAGGGGGGATTGACATGAAAGAGAGAGGGTGTAATTAGCTACTAAATTGAGATAAAAATGGAATAAAATCAGAAACTAAATCTTTTTTTTTTTTTAAAGAAGAAAGATTAAGCATGACCAGGCTTAATCCTGGTCCAGGTCATAGAGACGGAGGCAGTAGTGGGGCAGGAAGTAATAGAGACAGAGGCAGTAGTAGGGGCAGGGGGTAAGAGATAGGAAGTACGAGAGGTAGATAATGATGGAGAATGCCGCTGTAAGTGAAGCTTCTGATTAATCAGGCTCTTTCAAGAAGCTCCATGATGAGGTCCATGATCAATAAAACACTGTAACACAAGTAAAGAGCAAACAATGCTCAAACAGAACCGTTTCTCTTCTCTTTGCTTAACAGTGACAGCAGAATTCCCTTCCAGATTTCTTCTGTACAAGATTTTCTGCACTGCCTTCCCTGAATGAGATATCAAGTGTAAGTAAATTCTCTTTTGATGAAAATCTTGTCTCAACTTGGTTTTGTCCTCTGTTATAATTTAAGGTGATCTGTGTTGCTTGACCTTTTACCTTGCAGGTCTAGCCAAGGTTTGCATACTGTATGTCTTGCTGATGTCTTTGAATATGCCATTGTTTGAATATGCCAGCAAGTTTTTTAAAATAATTTTATTTTCAGATTTTACCCCGTTTTCTCCCAATTTGGTAGCCAATTACCCATGTGCTTAGTTCAATGCCCCTTTCCCCTATAGTTCGCTGCTGTAGTCCTGTGACCGGCAGTGACAAGGGCGTAGCACTACCCCCTCCGAGACAACACCCGTCGTGCCGTCAACTGTAATTCTGGCACCCCAGAATCACTCCTGTGCACAGCAAACTATGTGTGTCGGCTTCCCTCCCCCCTCCCTGGGGCGGACAGCCAATTGTTGACATCTAGCCTCAAACCTGCAGTCCTGATCATCTATCATTCTGCTTTCGGCATACTTGCTCTGAGGGACAAGTCCCACCCACTGCCCCAAACAACAATCAATGAGTGAAAACAAGTTCAAGTCAACATTTACATTATATATTTTAAGCATTTAGCAGACGCTCTTAGCCAGGGCATCTTACAAGATGTGCATTAATACACGATAGGAACAATCATAGTTTGCGCATGAGATCAGTGCAGTAATACAGCGATAGACATCATTGTAGGCAGCTGCATACCATACCTGTAACACTGGGAAGGAAAAGGTTATACATAAGATAATATATATTTTATTAAATGAGTAGGCAGGGATACATATACAATAAATGTTGAGCAAGTAGGCAGTGGTGATGACAATTAGGTAGATGTACAGGATTCAGTGGTAGCAGAGTCTGAAAAGGTGGGTTTTGAGTCTCTTGCAAAAGATCGCAAGTGATTCCACAGAGAAGAGGCGAAACCACGAGGAGCGGCTGCCAGGTGCCTGGATGGATGAGACATTCAGTTTGCCAGAGGAGGCAGAACATTTGGACAACAATGGGGGGGGGGTATTCTGGAAGGTATGAAGTGAACTGGTTTTATTGCATGTTTCAAATATCATTACAAATTTGATTTAGGCGGTCAAGGACAGCATCAGATTTGGATGCCTCTTTGCCTCCTGTCTAAGTCTGCTCACTGGCTCAATTGCTAATTGCATGTGATTAGTGATTGCTAATCTTCTGTCCATGTCCTATTGTCATAATTGGTAGCATTGACTGTAGCTTTTCAACATTGTGCACATTGCAACACCTGGATCCACTCTAGACATACCATAAACATAATCCATACTTGGCTGAAACCTTCCCACAGAGGCCATGATTTATAATCCTGTGAATTGTCTGCACTTGAAATAAATATGCTCTGTCAAAGTATTATTTGATATTGGAAAGCATGTGTTGACCCTTGAGCCAGTGACATGGCTACAGACTGTGTATAGTGTAAAATAATAAACAAGATCTGTTACAATGAATGAGATTCATCAGACGTTCCAGAATACCCCCCCCATTGTTGTGCAAATGTGGCATTTGCACCCCTGTCTTCAAACCTGAACTCCACCAAATACATGTGGTTTGGGCGCCTCTTGCCCCTCCCCTATCCATCATAATTTCATAGTTGTCTGCTTATGGTCTCTCCAGGTCTCTAACAGGTCGCTTATGTCTAGATGGTGCTGAGCCCATGCCAAAAACTGCCGCAGGGATGCACTGACCTGGAACATGTACACCATCTGTTCTGGGAGTGCTCCGTGGCCAGACAGGTCAGGGGCCTTGTTGTGTCCTCTGTCTCTGAACAGGTTCCTGCTCAGATCCTCCCTGATGGCTGAAGGGGTCCCGTCCTCCACCCCCTAGAGGGATGCAGGGCCCCGGAAAATCACCAACACCATTAAGCAGGTCCTGTGGAAGATTAGGAACACAGTGGCCTACAAATAACAAACAGGGAACTTAGTCACTCTCTGGAGGAGGATTAAAAAATACCTTCTCCAAGACTGCGTTTTTTGTAGACTTTTTTGAGAGACAAGAGAGGGGCGAGTGAGAGATGGATGTTGAGTAACTGGCATAGCTCAGTCACCAGAGTCACACTCTGGGCAGCCAAAGGCCAGGCATTAACCCCTCTATTTTTCTTTTTTTCATTCTAATAGCCTTTTGAGTTTTTCTCTTCCTTTGTGCAGGCTTCCCTTAACTGATTAAAAAATATATCTTTGGAGGCTTTTTTCTTGTTCTTTTGTTAGCTTTGAAAACCTATATGTGTCTTTGTCTTGTAATATTTAATTGTTTCATTTCGTTTAAATTGATGTTTGAATCCCTTTGTTTACCTGAATGTTATTTATTTGTTTTTGTTAAGTTGGTATGCCAACCTTTAACTGAATTTGTGTCTAAGAAAACAATAAAAGATACTCTTGATTCCATGGCATTCAGAGCTACAGTACATTCAACATGTCAAATAATAAGCTTTGGTTTTTTGTTCTAGCTAAAGTTTGCTACTAGTTAACTTATCTAGCAAATAATTCATCTCATCGCGTATGTCACTGAACTGGGCTAATGTTAGCTAGATAACTGCTTGACATTGAGGATTATGATGTCGGAGAAAAACCCTTGTCCTGTGAGATTGACACTACAGGGCACTTTGTTAGAAAATAAAAGAGATAAGGTAAGGGGACAGCCCATAATATTTATTTTGATATGTTGCTAAATAGTCCGTGAGCCAGACGAGATATCGGGCTCATCTGAGTGGGCAAAACTTTACCTATACTAAATTGTTTATAGGGTCAATATAAGTAAATTAATATATGATAACCTTTCCACAAGAGTAGCTTTTCATATTTATTGGACATTTTGTTATTTTCCCCTATTATGAGTGCAAGACACTATAGGGGTATAGGGTACAAATATTAACTAATAGATATCACCATGAGACTTCCCCAGTTGATTACTTACATTAAGACAATTATGTATTGTATTACAAGTTTTCTGAAATTGTATGTTTAAATATGCAAATGAGGCATTATCTAATTAAATATGTCCTCATTTGCATAACTTTCCAGAAGAGAAATCTGAACATTGGATCAAGCCAGATTCAAAATTCTCATTTTATTTTGTTGACATATTAGAGTCAAAGGTTTTTACAGAGGGAATTGACCCTTCGCTAAACCACGCCCCCCTTAGTTACTGTTGCTAAGTCCATCAAGCTTTCGTAGCCAGCATGGCGCTCCCACTGTCGCTAACTGCACTCCCTGGAGAAATATTGTCCAATTTTTGGAAAATAGAAAAAGCGATTTCAGATAGAAGCAGACAGATGGGTCTACAATATGCATTTGAAGGTTATATTCAAGATATCACACTGACTCAGCAACAAAATGACGTAGAAGCTAGATAGAAGCGAAAGCCTACAGATCACAGAGTAAAAGTGAACCACCGCATCACCTGGCGATTGAGACAGAGGACAACGACATTAAGGAGCAACACTGTTCCTGTAAAGCTGGGTAGGTCTCTATTCACTATTACAATCATTAAAAAGCAAAGGCAGTAGGCCTATATAACGTTACATTCAGTAGTAAGTTAGTTAGCATTAGCTAACTAATGTAACATTAGTAGCCTATAGTGTGCTGTAACGACATTACTCTGGTTAGCTCCATAGGTTTCTGCGCCCATCTCATCGGACTTATCCATACCCTGGACCTCTGTAAAGCAAAGAATTTCAGCAGTATTCAGCCCAGTCCTCCACAAGATTTGGGTACTCGGGACTGGGCTTCCCATTGACAAAGTGCTGAAATAGTAATGAAAAAATAGTATTACATTTTGACATCAAGGTAACGTTACCCACTTGGTTTTCTAGAGCTTGACTGTAACATCTTAACGTTAGCAAGCTGGCTGGATCACGAATAACAAAGCTAACATTTAGTCTAACTTTACCAACGTTGCAACCCGGAGCTGTATATCCAGACCGTAGCCACGTTAGCTTAGCTGGCTAACACTTTTCAGGATTTGATTTTGGTTTTGGAAAGGGAAAAAAACGTATATCTCCTTCCAACCTCTCCGGGTAATGAGTGGCACTGTTACAAGTGCCCTAGGCACAACGTTTAACCATAACTAGCTAAAAGTCCACAAAACCAGCTCGAAAATGAAGAAAATCTCAAACTTTTCCGTCAGAGTCAACGGAGTGCCGCCATAAACTGTCGGACCTCTGTCGGAGCCTGTCCTATGCTGTGCTGTGATTGGCCAGTCTGCGTTTCGGGGCGTGGTTTAGTTGTGGATTTCTCTTTCAGGGCATGAATTATACCACGGCCAGTGCCGTGGATGCCCCGGAGTCTCCATCATCACGCTGGACATCAACAGTAGCGCAAGCTTTCTCCCGCAAAATATATGTGTAACGTTAACGTAAACATTAACAGCTAATGCTAGCTAATATTAGCTTATGACAAGCTGAATTATGCATGCTTCCTGCCACACTACTATGCCACAATGTCACCTCTGCTCATTGATCACCCAGAGGTGCACCAGCAGTTCATGCATGGTGGGCAGAATCCCTTCGGCCGGATCCCTGTGGATCAAACCATTGAGGAAACAGTCAACCGAGATACCCAGACAGCAGGAGGCACAAAGGGATTCAGCCTGAAACGGGCTGCTGTGGAGAGGTACTACCTGACTTCTGAGTACCGCAGCAACTACCTTAAGCAGCTCAGAAGGATGGTGGGACGCGGAATGTCCCACTTCAGCCACCCAGACCTGTCTAGAATCACCAGGGATGAAGCAGATGTACAGTCCATTGTGAAGCTTGTTGAAGATGACTGGACAAACCCTTTTGACCCAATGAAAGTGAGTTTGTCAGCATTTCGACAGGTACCTTTCCCCCTCCAGATGTAGCAAGGGACCCTCTTGATGCCCACAAAATTGGCATGGAAGCATACGAGGGATTCAAGCTTGGAGACGAAAAACCAAAGACCCAGTTCCATGATAAGATGACGAAGAAGAGGCTGAAGATGTTTTCAGATATACGAAAGAAACCTTCTGCAAGCAACCCAAACAAGGTCATTCTGCAGGCTGACAGGAAGCTCTTCGCCCACATGGTCCTGGTGGCAGAGAGCCGCCATCTCCAGATGAGTGATGTCCTTTCCCCACCCACTAGGCCATTGCCATGGGCACTCGCCAATGGAGACGGGACACTGAGAAAGACAAACAAAGCTGTTCTAGCCAGGGAGCTGGAGAAGCAGGTCTTACCAGCAGAGACCATCCCTGGGCCGTTTGCTACCATCATTGATGGGATGAGTCTGGTTCAGAAGATGAAGGGCAATGACCAGACATTCTCTCAACGTGCAGCCTCAGCACTGACTCAAATCCTACATGAAGGAGCCAGGAGCCAGAGAATCGATGTGGTCTTCGATGTATATCAGGAGGACTCGATCAAGAATGCCGAGAGAGCGAACAGGGGGTGCACCACAGGAATACAGTTCCGAAACATTGCACCAGGTCACCGGATCTAGCAATGGAGAAAGTTTCTCAGCAGTTCAGCTAACAAGGCCAACCTCATAAGGTTCCTGGTGGCCGAGTGGAAAACACCCAAGCTGAGGGACAGGCTGAACGACAAGCAGCTCTACGTCACCAGTGAGGAAAGCTGCTTGCACATCACCAAGGATCAGTGGGCTGAGGTTGCAAGCCTACAGTCGAACCAAGAAGAGGCTGACACTAGAATTATTTTGAATGCAGCTCATGCCGCAGAGGAAGGCTACAGCGCTGTTGTAGTAACAGCTGATGACACCGATGTGTTGTTGCTCTGCCTGGCGTTCTCTGCCGATATCTCCTGTCCCTTGTTCCAGAACTGCGGAACTAAGAACCGGGTAAGGTATCTTGACATCACCAAGCTATGCCAGGCCCTGGGAGACTGTGTCTGTAATGCTGTGATTGGCATGTACGCATACACTGGATGTGACACGTTGAGTGCCTTCACAGGTCGTGGGAAGCTCAGAGCCTTGAAGCTCATCATGAGATCAGAGCATTTCCAAGAAGTGTTTCGAAAGCTGGGACAGTCCGGGGAACTATCCATGGACCTATTGAAGAAGCTGCAAGCATTCACATGCAAACTGTACACAGCGTCCACGACAACAGAGGACATCAACACAGCCCGCCACCAGCTTTTCTGCGCACAGTGTGGGGAGCTTGAGTCTAGCCAGCTGCCACCATGCGAGTCTTCAGCAACATCCGCATGTCCCAAGCCCAGTCGAGCATGACTGGGCCAGAAATGACGACGACCAGCTCACCGTGGAATGAATGCGGGGATCTCCAGCCCCTGTCCTGCAACTGCAGCCGTAGATGCAAGCTCCCGGAATGCCAGTGCATGAGCAGCGGCTTGAAATGTACAAACGTGTGCAAGTTGCAAACATGTGACAATCAACCCCAAGAGGAGGGCCTTGGCATGATGATCACGGAGGCAGACCTGACTGACTCTGAAACAGAGGACTGATCTTAACCCTGGTGGTATATTCGTTTTCCTGTAACAGCCAAGATATTCCTGGGTCAATTTGACCCAGGAATATCATTGGCATGTTTAATTATCCAAAAATTGTCAGAAACCCCCAAATCCTGATAAACATTGTTTGTACCTCTTATTACTATCAATTAAATCAATATTTAGTGGAATTGTGTTATTCACCTCTCACAGATCATGGTTCCATTAGGATAATTCACTCATTTTTCACAAAAAATACACATTCAAACACATTTTTCTGTACATTGGAAAAACCTAGATATAAAATACATTAGTTTTGCATAACATACAATTTTTTAAATTATGTTTAGCATTTTCCACTTTTTTTCTCCATCAGGTGATGTTGAT
This sequence comes from Aldrovandia affinis, assembly GCA_029706075.1. NCBI lineage: Eukaryota > Metazoa > Chordata > Actinopteri > Notacanthiformes > Halosauridae > Aldrovandia > Aldrovandia affinis. Next base: position 134,657 of record JAINUG010000202.1, on the reverse strand, counting down.
AAATAAAGATGACCTCTTCTGTTCAAGTTAAAAATTATATAATAACTACCATCTAGTTTTTTTTTTTGAACAAGGCTTCATGATATCCTCCACAACAGCTATATAAACACTACAAAACTGATTTTGACAATTTTAGACATGTGCTGCCTCCTTTCAATATGAGCTGGTCAGCCACTACAAGAGTGAGTGCCCCCTGCTGGACACTACTGAGCATGACTGCTCATGCTCCACTGCTGCCCACAAGGGCAGTGTGTGTGTGTGTGTGTGTGTGTGTGTATGTATGTGTGTATGTATGTATGGGAGGGAGTAGGCAAGACCAATATGTATCACATTTGCACTTCTGACCCCTTTTAGCCTCCACTTTCACTGCCGGGTCCAATTGACCCGGTTACACTTCTCTGTGATATAAACATGCAGGGGGGGGTTGCAAATACATTACATGAACCATTTTCATTTTACATGTTTATTGCACTAATTAAGGTAAGCAGAAGAAGTTTCATACAAAAATGTTTTTTTAAAAGTATTTTTTCCTTGATTTTCAACTTTGAAATGGGTCTTCTTCTTCGTCGTTTGGGTATATTATTTTCCTGCTCCCCTAGGCTCGGGGCCGAGGGGCTATCCTTTTACCACCTCAAGCCTAGGGGGGGTTCACCCAGGCTATATTTCGGGCACACCTCCAGCAGCCATGTCACCGTGTCGTCATCCAAAACCGACAGACCATGGATCCCATTGGGTGCCCGATAAATCGGGCAATCCAAGATGACATGGTCTGCGGTTTGTTCCTCTGCGCCACACTCGCAGGCCGCGCAGGAGGCCAAGCCCCATCTGTGCATCGATGAGCAGAAACGCCCGACGCCAGTCCGGAGGCGGTTAAGCCTCACCCACGCAGTCGGGGCAGGTCCACCCGATGGGGGAGGACCGACGTCTGGGATGAAGTCACGGAGTCTAGAGGTGTTTTTCTCCCACTCCGTGCTCAGGTGTAATCCACCCACCGTGCCGCACTGATATTAAGGTCGCTGCATTGCTGCAGGAGTTCCCGTGCGGCAGGCACAAATGGGTGTCTCGACTTGAGGCGCCGGGGAGGCTCAGCTGTTAGAGTGAGCCTTTCATGAAGCAGATGGTTTGGCTCCATGGCCCGGCATGCGAGACGTGCTATGGCTCCCCGCACGGCGAAGCCCAGCGGGCTGGATGCCTGCAAGGATGGAGAGGTTGTCCACAGGAGTGGGACGCAGGCATCCTGTCACAATGCGCAATGCTTCGTTGATAGGCGTATCGATGAGGCGGGTGTGAGCACTGCGACACCATACTGGCGCGCAGTACTCACTAGTCGAGTAGACAAGGGCCAGGGCAGCCGTACGCAGTGTTCTTGCCCCGCGCCCCAGCCTGACCCGACTAGTCGCCTCATCAATGCCACACGAGATGTTAGCTTCTTGCGCAGTGACGCGAGGTGTCGGCGAAACGTGAGCGACCTGTCCAGTGTCACGAGGTACGTTGGCTCAGCGCAACATGGCAGGGGTATTCCGCCGATATTTACCTCGGAGCTCACGTTTGGCCTCCTTGTTGTAAAGATGGAAGGCTGCCGACACCGTCTTTGCCTCGCTGAGCTTCAATCTCCATTTCTGGAGGTATGCCACTAGTGTCTTCATATCCTGGCCTAATGTCCCCCCAATGACTGCCAGTCTCCAGCAGAGTACACCAACGCGAGGTCATCTGCGTAGGCATACTTCCGCGAGACTGTGTCAGGCAAGTCATAGGTGTAGATGTTATAGAGGAGGGGGCCAGGACCGATCCCTGGGGACGCCGTTCTGAGGCGTCGTAACCTACTTCGCTGTCCGCTACCGATGGTGAGGGTGAAGCTGCGATTTCGGACAAGCTCCATGATCATTCTGACCATGTGCCTGTCCGGCAGCAGGCGGAGCAGCTTGCAGGTGAGGCCGCGATGCCATACATGCAATTTGACCCCGAATGACACAGGAGGAGGGACCCCTCACACTTGTGTGACCCTCGCTAACAAAGACTCCAATCTCCATTGTTCTGGAAGATCCCTCTCCCTAAGCAAATGTATTTTATTTGCTTAGTTTGTATTGGCCCATTATTTCATTAAATATTCATTAAATATACTGTATCTTAGGCGGCACGGTGGTGCAGTGGATAGCACTGTCGCCTCACAGCAAGAAGGTCTTGGGTTCGAATCCAGGCCGGGGGCCTTTCTGTGTGGAGTTTGCATGTTCTCCCCGTGTCCGCGTGGGTTTCCTCCGGGTACTCCGGTTTCCTCCCACAGTCCAAAGACATGCACATTAGCCTAATTGGAGAGTCTAAATTGCCCGTAGGTATGATTGTGTGAGTGAATGGTGTTTATGTGCCCTGCGATGGATTGGCGACCTGTCCAGGGTTTATTCCTGCCTCTCGCCCCTATGCATGCTGGGATAGGCTCCAGCCTCCCCGCGACCCTGACCAGGAATAAGCGGCTTAGACAATGAGATGAGATGAGATACTGTATCTTTGTTATTCCTGGTGTGGTCTCTATCAATACACACCACCACCTCAGTCTGTCTGACTGGTACTATAGTATCCACCAATTCACACCTCAGTCTCAAATTAAAGCTTAGAATGTTGGGCAGTTTTCTATAGCCATTAGAAGCATGTTGTTTTTCAGCACATACTTACAAATTGGGGATATTTACTAGACGTTTTTGTTTTTGTTGAGCTTTTTTTGCAAAATCTTGCAATAAAAGGCCATTTAAGCTTATATGGAAGTTTTGAATCATTAAAATAACCATTCCAATCAATTCCCCATCCTTGAATTATGCAGAAAAGTGGGTTCATAGGTCTCTGTACAATATAAGGTTCAAAAGTTGTTGATATATTTGCCCCGACGATTTGCGTGTGACAATATAGGGGTCCACATATTCAACACATGATAACTACCACTAAGCTACCAGTCTGCAATGGTTATCATGCCAAACTGTGAACTAAACATGTATAGTAAGTCAAACTAGAATTTGCCCACCCAGATGAGCCCCGTGGGTGAATTTTCGGGTCTTGGCTCATGGACTAAAATGAATGTGTTAGCTTTTACCTTAATTTGGAAATTATTAAGTTACCATATCCTGTATTGTTTCTCTACAAGAGTTGGTATTTAACCCATATCTGCCGATCTACGGGATTTTCTTGTAGTCCTACGGAAAATCCCGTGGCAGTTATTCAATTAAATTGAAATGCATGTTGAGGTGCAATGTCCAAATATTTTATCATTATATAATAAAAACATGGTGTAGACTTTACTGACAAAAAAATGCCTGTTACGAGAGACAAATAAGTCACTAAAGTGGTACCATAAAATAATTTGGTGCATTCCTGACATTGCTATCCTAAATGCTTGCATTGTTTACAATAAAGCTCATCATGTAAAGATGAAATTGCATGACTTCAGAGAGTCTCAATCAATGAACTTGGCAGAAGCTACAGGAAAGCAGTAGGAACTCCAGCTCCAGACAATGGAAGGTTTAATCAGGATTTGCCCCACACACCAAAGTGAATGGAAACTGCTGGTACTTGTAAGGTGCACATTCAATGTGCATGACACAATTTTCAGTTCAGTATGTGAGGTGCGCATGTGTCCTGATCCATGTTTTGGCCACTTCCATTACCAAAAGTTTCCTTATGTTGATTCCAACAGAAAAAAACAAATAAAAAGTACACAAAAAAATTAAACTAATAACAAAATTAAGAATGAGATCAACTTGTGACATTACAGATAATGATACAAACTCAATTATTTGTTAATTTCAATGTAAATGTACATGCAACAAATACATGTAAGAATTTATCTGTACATAATTCACACACATATTTTGTATATAAAATAACACAAATTTGTTAAAACATTGAATCAATATGACATACAATATATCTCCACAAATTATTTATTATAAATTATGTACAAATACATATTTTCCTAATGTTTTTCAATTGCAACTTTACTTTAACTTTAACTCTGTATTAAATAATTTATCGTGCTTGTCTGTTATTCCAGTTCCATCTTTTTTGCCATGGTTTTATTACTAGATTACTAGATAATTTGTATTAAATAAATTATTCTACTTGAGTCACGTGTCTGCTCCTTTTTGCAATTAAAAGGATCTGTGCTAATTGGATACTCTGTGGATCAATCTGGATAATATGTGGGTGGAATTCCCAAGGTGGTATAGTCAGCATCCCTCAGCAAGTGTTAGGGATTCTCTTTCTGGTCACAAATTTGGCATACAGTCAACAGAATTGTAATGCAGAAACGTGTTTTTCAAGTTGTTTGTGCAATTGGTTTATCTTTTTTATGCTACTTTTTTGGGGTTGAACTGATTTTAGTTTTTATATATATATTTTTTTAAGGGTCAAAACAGCAACCTGAGGATCAATGGGAGGCATCAAGTTAAGAGGCCTTGGCAATCAACATTAACTCCTCCTTAAACAGATATGTAAACTGAACTGCAGGGTCTGAGAGAACTGGTGGAGCAGCTGAGGACTTATAATGAGTATCTCTTGCAGGAGTATGCAGGGGCTCCTAGGCCGTCTTGGCTCCTGAGTGTCTTCTCTATGTGCCTTGGGAGAGGAAGTGTCCTGTTTTTCAGGGGAATGTGGGGATGGGCATAGTGAAATGGGTTTATGAGGTCCATGCTAGCATATCGCTAAGACACTTAGTTCCTCTTGATGAAGCTTATTTTATTTATTATCACTTGGAATAAGAGGCTAAAAATTTGATTAAGTATAGACCCAGAGTTAAGAGGGAGTGTTCCGTCTTTCCTACAACTGACACACACAGAAGACACACTAGTCTGCTTTCTGTAATTAGTGCAGTTCAGTGGCCTCTAGTGGCGATACATGTGTGCTGTCTCTTGTTATTTCAGTTTACCTGCTAATAAAGTTTTAGTTTTTATCCTCCATTTTGTTGGAAATCACAGTGAGGCCAGTTTATTGATATCCACCTCCATCTTCTTTGTTTACGCCCTTGAGAAAGCATAATCTGTAAGTACATTTGTTAAGAAGCACATTATACATTTTATGCAAGCTTTATTTAGACAACTAGTCATTTATGAAATGTGTATTTACTATTATTTGTTATGTTGGACATTATATGCTACAGTATGCTACTACACCATGCTTCTCTAGCTTCTGATTTAAGTAATATACACTCACCTTAAATACTTAAATGTTTTGACCTTTCTTGGTTGATTATTAAGTAAAAGAGCATTTTAAATACATCTGTCACTGTGTATATGCATACCAGTTATAGTATTTTCTTGTCCGTTCATGTACCCATTTAATTCTAGTGCTGCTTTATAAGCATATAGCTACAGCATATTATAGCATCTCATAGCTCATATTGGGGTAGTACAGCATTGTGTAATGCTTTCAGCAGTAATCAACATTCGTTCATTGGTTTATTTTCATGTATCTATTTCATGTTCATGGAAATATATTGTTATAATGTGGAATGTACACATGTCTTTTGTACTGTTCCAGTTTCACACCGCTTCCATTAAAAATCATCAAGTCAGCTCCTGTCTTGGACACTTTTTTGGGAGAGTGTTTAACTCGCTGCATAACTATGTGGTGAGGGCAGAAGAGGGAGGATCCTGAAAAGATCCTAACTGTTCTTCAAGAGTTGTATGGGTGTGCACAGTCCTATGTTGCTTTGCAGGAGGATTTATATATAGTCCCTACAAGAGTATTCTCATGTATTGTTTTGCCTTATGGAGAAAGTGGATAAGAGTGCGCATGGCGGTGTGCCAAACTCTGTTGAACATGTTAATGACCCAGCACTCCACAGGGCACTGAAGCAGATAATGAGCAGTAACCCCAACTCAACACTATTGGGCATTAGAAGTGAAGCCATCTAATGGGATAGGGAAGATAGACCCTCTGAATGTAGGCCTAGGAGTTGTTCAGTGCCTGCTTTGTGTGCTATGCAAAATTCCAGGAATGTAGGTAGACCCCAGAGGCAACAGGAACAGATTAATTGGCTGTCAGAAAGCCTTTTACACTTCCCTAATCCTCCAAGATGGTTGCCCCTACCCTTGCTCTATCGGACATGTGGAGCTGGGGGTTGAGGTCTTGGGGAAGGACATTCCTAAGCGCGGCCTTCTGGTTGTAAAGGATTCCCCTTCCTCCATGCTCAGATCTGAAGTTCATGGTGTTCTGGGAATTAACATCATATGCAAATACTATAACAAGTTGTTTGGAGAGCATGGTCCTTCCCTCTTTAGCTTATCCCCATGTAACTCAGGCCTCAGAGGCTTGGAGGAGGGCTTTTCAATGCTGCTATAGAGCTCAGCCTAAGTCAATAAGTTCCAGGATGGGGGTCACTAAGGTTAGGAGCAGGTACCCTATTTCTGTTCCTGGAGGGACTGTTAAGTTAGTGACCACTACCTGTATCCAACAACCTTTTGCCCAGTCTAGTACTGCCATCTTTGAACCCTCTTCCAGGGTTGGTGCTCTGCCAACTGACCTTCTAGTCTCCCCAGCTATGGTTAGAGTATCCAGAAGTACAGTTCCCATACTTCTACTTCTACATTCCCATAGTGAATGTAGGGACTACAAATGTTAAACTTTACCCATGCTGCTCTCTAGGCATTTTGAGTTCCGCTGAGATAGTGAGTCCACCGGTGGGTGTCACAGAGGTCATGGGGAAACCATCTACCGGAGGTGTTTCTGCTTCTTTGAGCTCTCAGCAGGGCCAGGTAAGGAACATGCAGTTTTCTATAGTCTGTTGAATTATCAATACTCCCTGAGTCCAAACAGAGCAAGGTGAGGTCCTTGCTGCAAAATATGAATCTGTGTTTCCTGATCGTGAGGAGGACTTAGGTTGTACCAAATTGATCTTGCATGACATCCCCCTATTGGATGATACACCTATGTGTCAGTGGTATGGGCACATCCCCCCTCTGACTATGAGGTGGTTACGGCTCATATTAACCAACTCTTAGATAGCCAGGTAATCCAGGAGAGTTGTAGCCCCTATGCCTCCCTTATAGTGCTGGTTAAGAAGGACCTCCGTATGTGTGTGGACTATCGCCAGCTCAACAGCAAGACTCGACAAGACGCCTTTTCTCTCCCCTGGATTGAGGAGTCCCTGGATGCCCTGTTCGGAGTGTGCTGGTTCTCTACTAAGAATTTGGCCAGTGGATACAACTAAGTGTCTTGTCCGAAGAAGACAAAATGAAAACTGCCTTCTGCACACAATTCAGCACAGAATTTATTTATTTATTTGTTTATTTGTAAGGGACAAGTAGAGTACATTGACAGCCGCAGAAGCAGTGCCCGATGCACTGTTCATATGTATGTACCCAAAGCTAATTTCCAATACCAGTCCCTTGATGAGCATTGATAGTTCAATCCATCAATAAAATAATGAAATAACATTGTTACAGTTTAAAATCAATGTATATAATGACAGAAAACAACAACAACCATACATGACATGACCAAAAAAAAAAGAAGAGAAAATTAGCTCAAATACAGTAATGATTAGTTTGTGTCATGATTACAATTTTGGCTATGTCTGATTCTACAGTTCCCTTCATGTTGATGCTGTTGTGGAAAACATTTTGAAATCTTGGATTTGTTTTGAACTGCCAGGTAGAAAATTCCAGAGTGTCATGCCTTTAATTGAAAATGCAGTTTTGGCAAAGGAAGTTCTGCAATGTCTGATTCTACAGTTTCTTTCCGTGATGCTTCGGGTGTTAGTGGCAGTATAGTGAAGTCTAGCTATGAATGTATTGAAAATGGGTGGAACTAGATGGAAGAGACATTTAAATGTAAGTGTGAGGTTTGAGTAATTCATGAAATTGTCAAAACTGAGCAGATTGTACTTCTTTAGGACATTGCAGGGATGGAATATTAGTGGTTTATTAGCTAGGACTTTGATAGCCTGGATATAGAGGGACAGGGCTCTACGCTAACTTTTTTCCCAAGGAGTACATGTGCTCCTAAATGAAAAAATGTAGGAGCACACAAAGAAATTCAGGAGCACAGTGAAAAATGTTCAAGTAACAGAGTTTATTAACAAACAATTTATTACATACATATTTATACTGCTGCTGCGCACGTGTGTGTGTGTGTATGTGTGTGTGCGCGCACTAAGGGACACACATCTGTGCAATAGCTCATACCACCGAAATCACACATTGGCCCATGCCTACTAGACGCAATGGATATCGGTTGTCCAGCTGCTTTTGTATGTTGGCCGTCTGGCATGCTTAGAGGTCAGCCAGTGGTCCACGGCAGGAGTGGGATCAAACTCCTCGACAGAAGGCCCCTCCAGGCTGATCCTCATCAGGTCTTCAGTGGTGGAGACCCCAAGGCAGCTTCTTGTTGAATTCTTAATGCGGTTCTGTGCAGAGAAGCCTCGCTCACACTGGGTGGCTGAAATGGGCAGCACCAGCATAAGCTGCACCAACTCCAGTATGTTTTAGAGAAAAGATGATATCTTTCAATTTCATTTAAACTCTTACCATTAACTTATCAAAACCAACTATAGAAGGATACCATACATAACCACTCAGTACTGTTGGCCTACCTTGTAATCGTGCCTGTAGGGGTCCTTTGTCAACATGGTCTCCCACAGGCCACTGTAGGACTTGTCCTTGGAATTGTGGCTGACCAGGATTTTCAGCCCCTGGATCACAGCCATGTTGCACCCCGATCTGCAGGATTGAACAGAGCAAGTGAGTTTGCAAATATGCAAACATAACATTGTCTCATATGGCAATGCAGTGTCAAATACATTTTTACCTCTCTAGAGGCTCTTTGAAATGCCTCATCAGGTCTGCCACACCATCATCACCAAAGGTGAGAAGGCTTTCCTGGTCTTCTGGCCATGTGTCAGGGTTTAGCACTCTGTAAGACTCCACTGGGGTCTGGACACCCTCATTCTTCAGCAAACCACCAAACCTGGATTTGAGATCATCCACGCCAATGTTGATGGCTGCCTCCATGTGCTGCTTCAGCTGGGGATTGGTGAGGTCTGTGAAGCCTTTCAGATTCCCCTTCAGTGTTATTCCCTTTATCAGAAATAACACACACACACACAGAGACACACACACACCAACACACAATAAAATGTCTTGCCATTTGTCTGTCTCCCATAGATTTTTTTTTAAGACTTCTCTGCATTTCCCTCCTTATCCTCAAATTGTTCTATTATGCAATGAATACATTGATTCTCACACTGAGAATCTGTCTTAATCATCGATTTCTCTTACATCCTAACAAACTCATCCTAACACACCTGGAATCTCCTCTCATCACCCTGCTGCTGAGCAAGCATGGTCTGGATCTTCTCCAGCATGCCTCCTGCCTTTGCCCTGAACTTTAGTGCTTCCAGTCTGGTCACTGTCTTCCTCAACTCTGACGTGGCTTGGGGGATGATCAGGTCATTCCTTTGCAGGGTGAGGCTAAGTGAGGATAGCTCCTCAAACATGTCTGAGAGAAAATGGCAGAATACACAAAAGAGTGCATTCTCCATTTCCCGCTTTATCTGTTAAGTAGTGAGTAAATAAATACACAATAAAAGTGTTAGTTAAAATGATATTCCTTAGCCACCTGTCAATTACTTGATTCTGAAAGTTCATTTGAGTCTTGAATGTATTTTTTAAAACTAGTGGTATTAAATTTACTGTGTAAAACTGACCTTCTTTGCCCGCCCTTGAACTTCCACTGTTGTTGATGCTACGGCCAGGTGCTCCATGTGCAACAGAACAATGGAGTACTGGCCTTGGTCAGTGGCAAGGTCCTTGTCTTGTCCATGCCGCAGGAACACTTTGAGGGCTCTGTGGACATGGGGGATCCAGCGAGTTCCCTTGACGCTAGACGGTGTGCAAATATCCACACCGAGCTCTTGCCCAAGACCATAGAGCTCTCGTTTGGATTTTCCGCTGAAGTGATACGTCTTCCATATCAGATGCAGAAGATCGTACACTACAGACACATTTGGCTCTTTCTTTTGAATGGTCAGTATTGCCAGTTCTAGCTTGTAAGTCAGAACAGAATCTTCCAAACAATTCACCGTCTCTCTTGTGCCAACAGAAAACAATAATTCTGTGGTAAGTATTTTCCATTCCAGCACTTAGCGCGCACACACACACACACAGGATTGTTTAACATTCTCTGCTAGCAAATAAAACTAAATCATAGAGAAACATTTTTCATTAGTTACAAACCTATGTGACATACAGTAGATTGGGATTATATGCCTCCCTGCCTCTCTCTGTAGGTGGGCAATCACTCCCCCATGGTGGCCCATGTTCACGGACACGCCATCTGCCCTGAAGGAGATGCACTTCTTCATCCATGACCCTCCATCCTCTGGGCAAACAGCATGAAATGCGACCTTGGTGGCATCCAAAACACCTTGAATGACAACACAAAAAACTATTATACAAAAATCTTTCTGACCAACTAAATTCTATCTCCATTACGAATAATGATTCAACTTTACACAAGAATAAAGCCTATAAAGAGTGTGACGGCTGCACCAAATCGCCACACATAAAAGTGTCAGTAAAATCCCATCTCACTCCCTTCCCCCTACCTCACCTCTTTTCCTTTGTTTGCATTTGGTTAGTTTGTGATACGTTTACATTCATAATACATATATACAAACCACATAATGACACAACACATAGGTTTCATTTTAACAACATGTTCAAACTTTACAAACCACATAACAACATGACACATGGGTTTAGTTTCAACATACTCAAACTTTATTGACAACATGAGAGGTTTTCAGCAACATGCTCAAACTGCATTAACTCAGTGGTGGGCCGTCAGGGCCTGCAAGGCCTTCTCTGCTGGCCTAAAAAATATCTGAATCACAGACTGATGTTAATTATATTTTGTCCATGAATACTTATTAAATAATTCCAAATGGTCTGTTCGCTTCCTTTCATAGCTGTTCCCCTGGTTGCGCTGCATCCAGACGTGTATTTTCATATTAAAGCATTTAACCAATCACATTTCAGCCATCATTTGTTGCCAGGGTCAAAGAAATCTGCCTTCTGCCTTCTGCCAAAGAAATGGAGGCCTTCACAATCAGTTCTGCAGGCCCTGTAGCATAAAATAAGTCTTGATCAAACTGTTGCTTCAACCAATCAGATTTTGAGTTGGGGAGACGAAGGCCTTCTAGAAGGCCTAGGTAACGTCAGCGTATTCACAGCCTTTGATTGGATAGTCAGAGAGTGTCTGACTATGATGTAATGTGATTGGTTAAATGCTTTAATATGAAAATAGACGTCTGGATGCAGCGCAACCAGGGGAACAGCTATGAAAGGAAGTGAACAGACCATTTGGAATTATTTAATAAGTATTCATGGACAAAATATAATTAACATCAGTCTGTGATTCAGACATTTGAGCGGACATTTTCAGCCCTAAAGCGAACTTATGCCAGAAATACGACAGGGCAGGCTTGACTTTCAGCATTAGCTTCGATGGCGATAGAAAAGAACTTCTTGATGGAACTGAAACACACGGATAATCTGTACGACAGAGTAATTGAACTCTTTTTGAGGAAAGAAAGGAGGATGGATTTTGTGTACAAATAATAAGGATTTTTGGTGAGTAAAATGTTGCTATTTTCTTAAATAATATTGCAATTTTATGAGATTATTATTATTGATGCTTTTTTATGTGTGTCGCAGCTGTAGCACCCCGGGTTTGTTTCTTCAGTAAAGGCATTTATTCTGGATACACAAGTTATCTATCTGTGATGCAACGGCAACGGGTGTCTGTTCGGTTTGTTTTTGCACTTTGTTTATTTATCTTTCTTCAGTCATGTTTCATGAGAGAGAATGACAGCGATAGAGACGAGAGAGAATGACAGCGATAGTTAGAAGCGTGAGATAATTAGTGATTAATAGTGTTAGTAACTTAATCTAAATCCCTAATGTTAGTAGATTAGTTGGTTAGTACTATATACATCTAACTAATATATACAAAGTGTAATTAGAAAGTAAGAAGGAAGTAAAACGAGATTAGAAACGAAGACGGAAAAACCGAAACATAGAATTTCCCGAAGTGCATGACAGAACGAGAATGAAACATGACTGAAGAAAGATAAATAAACAAAGTGCAAAAACAAACCGAACAGACACTCAAAACATAACAATAAGATGGCTTTTATAGCCATAAAATAGTTATTGAGGGGTGGATTGATTCAAACGGAGCACTACTGAAGGCCTAGGTGTGAAATGCACGGCCCGCCACTGCATTAACTGCATTATTGACATTACCTGTTTGCTAATCAGAGTGCACGCTTTTTAGTTAAAACATGTATGTATCATTTTGCATTTATATAACCTGAACTCTCTTCTACTTACTTGCATGTCCACCGACGTCCAAACTGCCAAGATGCATGTGGCATTTGGACTACCCTTTTATACTGGAAGGGGGAGTGTCTGACCAGACCAAGTGCTCTGGAATAGGGGGGGAGTTGTCATTTTGCTTTAGTTGTGTACATGTCTTTATTTGATAGTTGAAACCTTGATCGTTTATTGGTTTGAATGCAATTGTCTTTATATGATATAAGTTAATTGCTTATGTTACATGTATTTGAATATAGTAACCTTTTTGTTTAATTGATTTGATCTGTCCCCCTTTTGGTGAAAATGTACCTGGCCAGGTCTATATATACTCTGCAGTTTGCCATTTTTGGAGGCTCATGTTCTGTTCAGTTGGGTTTTGTGTTTAGTTATTTGTAATATATTTTGGGCCCATAACAGTTATGTTTTTCAGTCATTCACAATTGGTTTTGTTAACACCCTTTTGCCTTTTTGGGTAAATAAAACCCTTAATTTGACACTTTATTCTAAGTGACTTCCTTTTTGTTCAATTATTCAGAAATCAAATTATTTTCGAAGTCCCTTTTTGCTAAATTTTTCCAAAAAGTAGAGAAGAGATTTGAGGCAGAAGATTTTCAAAGTATCAGACTTTATTTCAGATGAAATCACAAAGCCGAGAGCAACTTGCAAGATGCTCCACTGTTCCTTTGTTCTACAACAGTTTATATACGTCTCTTAATAGTTACATTATTGGTCACCTCATTCATTTACCTCATTGGTTTACCTTATTGTTTTACTTTTCTGGTCAATTTAATTGGTCTTTTAGTTATGCGTAACATTAATCACTCGAAAATAATGGTGGTTTTACCCATAAATGGCTATTCCCATTTTTCCATCCCTCCCCTGGGGGTGGTCCCTTCTCAGCTGACTTTTACACCATAGTGGCATTTTGCCAAGTGCTTTACTCATTGCTTTTCTAATGGTGGTTCCGCTAGGCTAAAAATAATGATTTATTCAAGCACCTTATATGGAATTTTATCTTACTATTAAGCAATAGTATCTCTGCTAAGCTAGAAACAGTGACACAAAATAACTCAATACATTCTGTGATACATCCTGTAACCGTGTACAATTCTACAAACATCTTTTAACCACCTATAATTATACAAACATCTTGTGACCGCATATAATTATACAAACATCACCTTTCAGTGTATGTGTGTGAGTGATTGTGAGTTTATACAAACATTACTTTCCAGTATATTTGTGTGAGTGATTGTGAGTTTATACAAACATTACTCTCCAGTATATTTGTGTGAGTAAATGCAAGATTACATTCTCTAACTAGTTTCAACTTCAACAGTGAATTCTAACAACCAAATTATAGAAATGCTTAATATGTCATACACCCGTGTTGACATTCTGTCCTACCGACTATACTGTACTATTTTGAATACCCACAGCTGGCTCTAGTCATTCTTCCCCCCTGCCTCGCTCAGCTTGCCAATTGGCTTTCTGCAGCAAGAAAAAACTGCTTCCAAGACTAAAACCCCCTCTCCCTGGTTGGGGGGGGGGAACATCCATTGGCGTTGTTGCAGAAACCTTGGATGAACCCAGGCTTGAGCAAGGGACCCATTCATCTTGAGTCTGGCTCAGAGTGCAGAACACAGCTGTGGTCACTCCTTTACTAATCTTCTAATATATTTTGACATTTATTCTTGGCTAAATAATAGTTTAGAGCTCAAAGCGTTTGATCTAGAATACGGCTGCTGTATCAGCTCTGAATTTGCAGACAGATGCTTTCTGTCCTGGGTTCTGTGTGCTGGCTTAATAAAAATCACATTCTTTGCATACTGTCTGACCATACACAGTCCATCTTCGACAAGCTGGATCATTACATCCAGCTTTCTCCATTGTTTCATAATGGGATATAAGCCCTCCTATGGCTGACCCCTGGGCTTCAGGTTGGCTACTTGGCCCTGGTCCATCATTGTCAGACTCAATTTTGTCTGTGGAGGGAATATTATCTCCCTCACAAAGATGACCAAATTTCTCGTGGCCAGTGCAATGCGGTAGCGAGACGTTCAAATGTGCTAAAATAAGCATCCACCTCGGTCTCCCGAAAAGGGGGAATCGCTACTTATCTCCTTACATCATATATACCTGAGGCGACTGCAGGAGCTAACTGCGTTGCTGCACTCTGCAGCTCCAACTGGCGCAGTCTTACCTGGGTGTCAGTCTCTATCTCCAACCTGCGCATCGCAAGGCTGTGCTCAAGCTCGAGCTTTCGAGCCTGCGCCTCCCGCGCCTGGGCTCTCTCCTGGGCCTCCAGCGCCTGGGCTCTCTCCTGGGCCTCCAAATGAAGGCGGGCCATACGCACCTTAAGCCTTGCCTCAGCCATCGACCCGGAGGAACCTGGCGAGAATGCCTCGAACCGCGGCAGGGTAGACGGAGGCTTCTTCTCCTTCACCTCCCTTCCGGAGGAAGCCTCAGCGCCCTGCTCTGTCTCTCCAGGAGACAGATTGGCTACCCGAGCTACTTCTAGCGGGCTGACAGGGGGCATGACCACAGGCAACTGAAACACTCCTGCTTCCACTAGTATATCCCACACCCGGGATTTAATCTCTTTTTTTAAAGGGAAGTTGGCATTGTAACACCAACGTGTTCTGCGATCTCTACCAACTCCCACTTTTTGCACTCCTCAAAAACACAGATGGACGGTTCCCTCAGGAACAACTCCAACTCAAAACCAGTAGCCATATCTACCAATTTTAAAAAAACAAGCAAAACAAAAAAAACACACCCAACAATGCCACACACACACAGCTCACACAAAACACACCCAATTAGTCTACATCGCTCCCAGACGAGCCCCCATTTTGTTACGAACTGAGACAGAGGGTACGGTGCAATCAAATGTATTTAGTGTCTATTTACATATTAACAATATATACAACTACACAAACACATAACAGGGCACAAGACCAGGGAAAAGAGTGTTGCCAAATCTAAGATAAAAGAACAAAACCAAATAAGGCTAAGGGGAAGATGGTTATCTTACTTAAACATAAAGTAAACAGAAAACAAAAGCCTTTCTACCTGCTCTAACTAACCAAACCAAAGTACAAAGGTGGCAACCACTCGCTTTTCTAATGTGTCTAACAACAATTCTTCCTACGTGCAAATGTACAGAGGCCTCTCTCTTACCTTTCCCTTACGTCTCAGGGAACACAGGGTAAACAAAACAGAGGATTCGCAAAACAACATGGAACACAAATCTACACTTCAGACAACAGTTTCCTAAACCAATCTCTCAACCAGGAAGTCATCTCCCAAACAGGAAGCAGCTAGGGTTTATATGACGGAGGGGAGTGTGTTGATTGGTGGAGGCGGGACCTTCTGATATTGCGGTAATGATGATGACAGGGGAGAATGGCAAATGGCGTAGCTCCTCTCAGCAGCATGTAGTGGGGGGGAAAAACAAAGACAGAGAGAGAGACGAAAACACATAGCACGTAACAACATTTCTCTGTATTTTAAAGTGTAATATATAAGTAAAATGCATTATTATTATTAGATGCACCCAGGTTCCACAGTGATGGAGTAGCCTGAGTAAACATCTCCACTAAGCATCCAGGCAGCACACACACAATAGTTGGAAAGTGACTGATTGAATGCAACTCACAAATGCAAGCAGAGAGCACGTTCCGGACCTTTCCACAGTGATTATGTCATTGTCAGACTATGCAACCCAAAGGAAATTTAGTTCAGTAACATCCACCAATGACATCCTTCGATATGTTATCTTATACACTGATTCAACTGTTGAGTTAAGAGACTGCATTCTAAGTAATTTATCCAAAGAAAAAAAAAAGTTATTTTGGGACTCAATCCTGTGTTCTGAGTTGGGTGTGAACAATGTTCTCCTAGGCAGTTTATATTGATTTTAAATAAAAAAGGAAAGGAAGAGGAATTCAGGTGTTCTACCAACATGGGCCATTCAAGCTATTCATTATTAGAAGGAACCCAACTACTGTGAAGTGTGGGACACTAGGAAACGACTAGGATATCTCTGAATACACAAATAAGCAGAGGAATATATGCTGGGACACACAAATCAATTAACTCATTCACTGCATGTGCTATAATTTGATGCAAATCAGGCCATATTGAATTTGGAGCATTTTCTTTGACAGCTACCATCACACTTTCAAAAATTCCTGGGTGAAGTTTTAATGACACAAAAACACAGCATGCCTTCATTAAAGGCTAACATACTGGCATTGAGAGGCATCTAGTGTGATTCTATGAGAAAATTAAATGCAGTTGAGGGTTTGCTAAGGGACTTGCAGTATGCTTCAACACATTCAACATAGGCACATTCAACTAAACACCCACCCTGGGCTAAATCATTCTCAGATGCTCTTTAACCTCCCAGAAAACCTAAACTTAAATTTCACTCCAGAATTTTACAATCCACAATCCCTCCAGGTGGTTCAGAATGCAGCCACTCATAGTTTGACCAGAATAAAGAAGCATGCGCAAATGACTCCAGTGCTAACAACACAATGTGTGCATTTGACTACGGTAAGAGTAATCTCGTTGCGTTCTAGTGAGTGTTGGTTACCCGGCGTTAGACTTCGTGTGTAGTTTTCTGCATTCACTGCCTGCTTTCACCTGTTGCAGTAGCAGGTCTCGTTACTTTGTTAGTTTAATTAGTAGCTTGTTGCTTTTGTTCCATAGTTTATTAGTTGATTACTAGCTTCAGACGCTGCTTAGAAGATTTAGTTCAAAGTTGATTGATACTTAGCGTTTCAATCGGTTTTGTTTAACAGGCCTAGCACCCGTGATTGTAGTTGATTAGTGTAAGGAATTGGTAATTAGTCTGTATTGTTGTCAGGGAGGATTTAAGCGCGTTATTGGCTCTCTCCTCCTCCTTTGACTCACACTGTCCTCTATCCACTAAACCTGCACGCCTCCGACCCCCGGCCCCCTGGCTAACCGACTCCATTCGGGATAACAGGCTGAAACTGCGAGCGGCAGAAAGGAAATGGAGAAAATCCAAATCCCCTGTAGCTCTGACTGATTTCCACACACTCCTGGCTTCCTTCTCCTCTAACCTCTCCTCTGCTAAGTCTGCATTTTTCCTTTCCAAAATTCAATCTTCAGTTTCTAACCCTCGTAAACTCTACTCTACCTTTTCCCTCTCTCCTCACCCCTCCTCCTCCCCCACCTCCCTCCTCTCTAACCGCCAATGACTTTGCATCCTTCTTTCACGAGAAGGTTGATGTCATTCGCAACTCCTTCCCCCCAACCTCTCCCTCACCCATCCCGCTACCTAAACCTCTCACCCCTCTGTCCTCCTTCTCGCCCCTCCCTGACTCAGACATCCTTCAACTTGTCCTCTCCCACCGTCCCACCACCTGCCCTCTTGATCCCATTCCTTCCCCCCTCTTCCAGTCCATTGCTATGGACATCCTCCCCTTTGTCTCCAATGTCATTAACTCCTCTCTTTCCTCTGGCTCTGTCCCCTCTTCCCTCAAATGTGCTCATGTTGTCCCCCTCCTCAAAACCCACTCTGAATCCTGCTGTTATTTCAAACTACCGACCTGTCTCTCTCTCCTCCCATCCCTTTCCAAAACGTTAGAGCGGGCTGTCTATAACCAACTGTCTGCTCATCTCTTACAGAATGACCTGCTTGATCCCAACCATTCTGGGTTCAGAGCAGGCCACTCCACAGAGACCGCTCTCCTTGCTGTCACTGAGGCTCTTCATGGGGCTAAGTCCCAATCCCTTAGCTCTGCCCTACTCCTCCTCGACCTGTTGGCGGCATTCGACACCGTGGACCACCGGATCCTGATGTCATCTCTCGTCGAGATGGGAATCTCTGGAACTGCGTTGACATGGTTTGAGTCCTACCTGGCTGACCGGTCCTACCAGGTGGCCTGGAGAGGATCCCTCTCCTCTCCTCACACCCTCTCTACCGGAGTCCCGCAGGGCTCGGTGCTAGGCCCCGTCCTATTTTCTCTATTCACTAAGTCACTTGGCTCTGTTATTTCTGCTCATGGTTTTTCCTATCACTGTTATGCTGATGACACTCAACTGTTTCTCTCCTTCTCTCCATCTGATACCCAGGTCCCGGCACGGATCTCTGCATTCCTGGCTGACATCTCCGCATGGATGTCCACCCACCACCTGAAGCTGAACCTGGGGAAGACAGAGCTGCTCTTCCTCCCAGTGAAGGGCTCCCCGATGATTGATGCGTCAATCACCGTGGAAGGCTCCATAGTGTCTCCGTCCCAGTCGGCCAGGAGTCTTGGGGTAACCCTGGACAACCAGCTGTGCTTCTCGAGCCATATTGCAGCGTTCACTCAGACCTGCCGTTTCTCCCTCCACAACATCCGGAGGATCCGACCGTTCCTCACCCAAGAGGCCACTCAACTCCTGGTCCAGGCCCTGGTGATCTCACGTCTACTAGCAGGCCTTCCAGCCTGCGCTATCAAGCCACTGCAACTAGTCCAGAACGCTGCCGCTCGTCTGGTGTTCAACCAACTGAAGTTCAACCACGTCACCCCTCTACTCTCCTCTCTGCACTGGCTCCCCATCGCAGCACGCATCAGATTCAAGTCACTGGTGCTTGCTTTTCAAGCGGCCAGAGGTACTGCTCCCCATACCTCCAGTCACTCATCACTCCCTACACACCTCCCAGACCCCTCCGCTCTGCCTCCTCTGGTAAACTGACTGTCCCTTCCCTCCGGGCGCCTGGCAGCCGCTCCTCGGGGTCTCGCCTCTTCTCTGTCCTAATCCCTCGCTGGTGGAATGACCTTCCGCAATCGGTCAGGACCGCGGAGTCACTTGCGATCTTCCACAAGAGACTCAAAACCCACCTCTTCAGACTCCACTACCACTGAACTCTGTCCATCTAGCTAAATTGTCTTCACCACTGTTTACTTGTTCAATACTATACTTTTCAATTAAAAAAAATTCACTAACCTTTTCCTTCCCGGTGTTAGAGGTATGGTACGCAGATGCCTGCAATGATGTCTATTGCTGTATTCCTGCACTGATCTTGTGCGCTAACTATGATTGTTCCTACCATGTATTAATGCACATCTTGTAAGTCGCTCTGGATAAGAGCGTCTGCTAAATGCTTAAAATGTAAAAATGTACTTCACGGGCTACCAATTACCTACAGGGCTAATTTTAAGGTTCTGCTCCTGGCATTCAAAGCTTTACACAGTCTTGCAACATTGTATTTAAATAACTTCCTTTTACCATACAAGCCTACACGGTCACTTCATTCCCAAGACACAGGCTATCTAGTAGTAGTTCTGAGAATTTCAAAGAATTTAACAGGTGGTAGAGCTTTCTCTTACAGAGCACCACTACTGTAAAACAACCTATCGAAATTCATAAAGGAATCAGACTCAATTTGCTGCAGACTAAACTTTATCCAAACTAAAAATTCACCTCTACAATCAGGCTTACAATCAATTATATTAGACACAGAGCTGGAGAAGCTTGTAGTCTTATAGCATTTTTCCACCGGACAGTACGGCACGTCACGGTTACCAATCCGTGCTCCCACATTTTGATGATTTTTCTACCGCCAAGCGACCCATACCAAACCTAAGTACCGATGTTGAATTTAGCTACTGCTAAATGTTTAGGTACTACCGAGCCGAACAGGGACCTAAGGGTGGAGCTAGCCATACTGCAGACCATTGATTTGTGAAGCGCAATTGTCACAGAATTGTCACGCTAAATATAAGATCGGCTCAGACAAAACCGCCATGTTTTTTTTAGCTTCACTTCGATTATTGGTAGGCTATTATTTGAAGAGTATTATATAGAGTATGGCATTATTGTCAGTTTTGCGTGATTCTACGAGTTAGGTTTGTGTTACAAAAACTGAAATAAACACGTTTTCTTTGAAAGGACAAAGTATAGTATTGCCATTTTCATTCACGCAATTAGAATATATATTTTCATAGTACAACATTTTAATTCCTCACAGAAATTGATTTTTAGAAAGATATAGGAATCTCTTTGATGCATTCCAATGCTCGAGCTAAACCCAGGCCTTTGAAACAAAAGGATCTGAACTGGACAGTGTCAAAAGTGCCTTCATTGCATTACATTTTATTAGCTTGTAGCTAGGTCTGCACAATATGGGCAAAATCTCATATTGCAATAATCTTGCTACATATTGCGATTGCAATATAACACACGATGTAACAAAACACATCAGTGGAAAATTGATCATTGATATGTGTTCCAGATCATTGATATGTGTTCCAGGCATGTGTACTCCGAGTTTGTGTGGGAAACAATTTTAAGACAAAACATGCCCAGCGTCGAGTTTTGCTATAGACTTATATCACAAACTTTGACGGTATAATATTACAAATGCTCATATCGGAATAGTGATTAGAATACGATATATCATTCACTACTACTCATAGCTCGTGCTGGAAATATTTTTGCAGCGACAAGCTACATAAAAACACAAATGTAAACACAAAGGAAAATATAGCTAATGTTTAGATTTTTATACAATTGAAAAAAAATTAGGCTACAGATGTAAGAAATATGAGGTATTAAATGTGATCTTGGTGAATTGCAATTCATTGGAGGACCAATGCTGAATAATAAATATGAAAGATTATATAGCCTAATGTGATTTCACTGCATGGTACCTCCTGTGCTTGCTGTCTGCGACATGAATCCCAAACACTTAGGTAGAGATAATAAAATTGTAGCTAATGTTATGGGGAAAGCCGTGTTCTGCTTTTGTGAATTTGAGCCGGAATGTTTATAATGTCAATGCTAATGTCACCACAGTGGTCGCATTCTTTTTTGTCACTTCAGATAACTCCACCTAACTAACTGCTCCTAATTTTACGGTTTTGTTGTGCGGTGAAAAAAACAAACAGGGATTTGATGCATGAAGGGGATAGTTACTGGTACAGATAGTTACCGTACCATGCCATACTGTACTGTGTGGTAGATAAACGCCAACAGAATTTTGCAGGATGGAAACTTCTCCTTACTGTCACCTCTCAACAGTTGACCCCACTTTTCACAAGCAGACTTTTGATGGATGTATCCATTTCTTGCCCATCTAAGTACTGCTTATATTCTCTATCCTTGTCCTACTAGTTATGCTGCCATTGATAACTCCTGCTGTGGTCACCTGTTGCCCCAATCTTTAATCTGTACCTACTGACTTGCACTGATTTTCCCTAACTGCCCTTACTTGTTTCTATCTCCCTCTCTCACCACTAGGGTGCCTGTCCTGAGTCCCAAGCCTGCTTCATCCTCCACCAAGCCACCATCCGTCCATCCCAGACCGCCATCCCACCCTAGGACCACCACCTCCAGCTATCTTGAACTTTCAAGTCCCTAATTTTGACTTATTGACCACTGTTAGTCATTACAAACTCAGACCCTGAGCCGGCCAGAGGAGGAAGGGTTCCCCCTCTTGTTTCTGGTTCCTCCAAAGGTTTCTTTCTATTTGTTCCACCTAGGGAGTTTTTACCACTGTAACCTTTGTGGGGGTTTCTGCTCTAAATCATATCAACAAGTATTTTGTAAAATGTGCTATACAAATATATTTTGATTGATTGACCACTACCTGTATACACTGAATTACAAGCACCAAAAATAGGCTCATATTTTCAATTAAACTGTTGCTTAATTAAACTGTATTTTCAATTATAGTTGTAAGGACTGCATATTCCACAGAAAAATTATATCTTTGAAATGCAATTTCACTGAATGTACTTTTGTGTTATGAAAACAATAATTGCATCATTGGATGCAGGAAAGGCATCTGATAGAGTAAACTGGAAATAATTATTTGCAACAGTACACACATTTGGTTTAACATCACAGAGCTTCACTTTGCACAGGGGAACCAGGCAAGGATGCCCACTATCTCCATCACTGTTCACCCTATTTATTGAACCTCTCACCACAGCATTACCCTCCTGAGACCCAGGAAAAAACGTGTTTTAATCTTGATTTCAAAAAAAAAATTAAGTGTTGGGGTGGTAAAAAACACATTGCAAAGTTTTGTTTTTTTAAACGTAACTTGATTAACATTTTACAACATGTGCACTGTAGTGTACAACAGCACTTCATTAATGTCGATTGTGCCTCTGTCATAGAGCTGTCTACTAAAAAAATTGAAATTATGATATGATTATGATATGATAATGTAAGTACAAAGTTGGCAAGGAAACACCCCCCCACATGTGATATCATCTTAAAGCTACAGTTGTCCTCTCTAAGGAACATCAGGACTCAATAGAGTGACATCTGTAGTATGGGAGGACTTAGCAAAAACATAATGTGCACTACAGTGCACAAAAATGGATTCACGGGTCTTGGGAGGTTACGTCAAAACAACAACATCTCGGGAATCCAAACCCACAACACAAATCACAAGATCAGCCTTTATGCAGATGATATATTGCTCTACCTACAAAACCCATCAAACTCACTACAAGAAGCCGATAATCTCATAAATACATTCAGGGACATATCTGACTACTCAATAAACTGGACTAAATCCACAGTTCTACCACTATGTGGAGATAGCTGGAATGCCGCATCCCAAAAACCACCCGTCCCTTTCGCCACTGGTAACATTAGGTATCTGGGTATTAACATTTCCGCCAAGCTGTCAGAGCTGTTCCACCTCAATTTCAACCCACTCATAAAGACAATCGAAGATGACCTAAACCGCTGGATGAATCTACCTGTCTCTATTATTGGCAGAATAGCAACCATCAAAATTATTGTTCTACCCAACATCAACTATCGTTTCACAATGTCACAATGATCCCAACCCAACCCACCACCAACTGGTTTCAAACATTAAACTCCATAACAAGCAAATTCTATTGGAAAAATAAGAAACCCCGGATTAAACTGGCCACTCTACAGAAAACCTAAATTCAAGGAGGTCTAGAAGCTCCAAATTTCCACCAATACTATCTAGCAAACCAGCTTCAATACATCAAAAATTGGATACACCCTAACCAACAGAACAACCCATGGATAGAAATAGAACAATCAGAATTTCAATCACAGATTTAAACATTTCTCAGTACAGCCATAAATCACCATGAACACCGTAGTCTCAACGACTTTCAACTCAACAAAACACCACTTATCTTTAACACATAGAAACAAAAAGGTATCACACACCTACACCACATTTTTTTCAACAGCACATTCATAACATTTTAAGACTTGGTCCAGAAGTATGATGTTGAGAGAGAACAGTATCTACATTATCTCCAATTAAAATCTGTCATCAAATCAAGGATCAATATAATAAATAATACCCTCCAGCCACCCTCACTAATAGAAGAAATTAATAAAATAACAAATCCAAAGAAAACTCTATCCAAACTATATAAACTACTATCCACAATCAACTTGACAACATATCTATCAATTAAAGAATGGGAAAATACCTCTCAATCAGCACCAACACCGACTTCTGGACACAAATCTGTATGAACACCTTTTCAATGACGAACAATACTAATGGACAACTAATTCAATATAAAGTAATTCACAGAGCTCATATCACTCAGCACAAGATGTTTAAGATGGGATTCATAGACTCTGACATATGCTCAAACTGTACGCTGAACACCCCGGATAGCTACTTTCATGCCACCTGGCTCTGCCCTCCCACTCAACATTTCTGGCAAGCAGTCATTGACAGAACGTCCCTGCATTTGGGCTGTGACATTCCACTCTCTCCATCTCTTTGTCTACTGGGAGACCTTTCAACTCTCAACCCCCCTATCAAAAACACCTCATCATCCTAACTATGAAGAAAACTATTCTCTTGAACTGGAAGAGCAGAAATACATAAAAAATCACACAATGGTTCAACCTTCTAACAGAATACATTTCAATGGAAAAACTGACAGCCTCTCTCCAAAACCAAATCATACATTTTGAAGAAACTTGGAACCCATTTATCAGTTCCTTAAATTTGCCTGTTAACTATACCCCATACACACACAAATACCAACCATACACTACCATATTTTACACTCCTTAACATTCTAACACCCCCAATATAAATCTCCCTTTCTTTATTATTATTGCTTTAATTTTTATAATATCATTTTTATTTTTTTCATTTATTTTATTAATTCTTTAATTTTATTTTTGCTTTGTATTGTCCTGTCCTCGGTCTGCTTGTTTGTTTCATCTACTTGTAGGTTTGTTAGTCTGGATTTATGTCAGTCTATTTGATTATCTGTCTGTCCATCCATCTGTCTGGTTACTTAGATAACACAATGGTATCTGGATGGGAGGGTGCTGGTGGTAGGATCAAGAGGGGTGGGGGGAAGGAGAGAGGAAAGGCAGTGTGGGAGGATGGGAGGACACCCAAAGGGGGGACAAAAAAAGTGTAGGTAGAATTGAATCAAAGCTTAGGACAAGTTTTGAGTAAGAATGTGTTGAGATAAGATGAGATTAGATAATACTTTATTGTCTGCTAACACAGATAATTGTTTTGCATCCAAACAGCTTCCAATACACCACCATATTACATATACACAAACTATAATAACACAAAACATCAGTACATATTATTACAGTCTTATTGCGCTTCCCTAGTCATTACAAATGGCCTGTACTCCATTGCCGATTCAGCATTTTAATATAACTAGAACAAAAAGACCCTAAAAACTGTAAGGAAAATTAGTTATTTGTTATTTTCTAATACTTTTAGGCTAAAATAACACAATTTCAAAAAGATTTCCGAAAAATATTCTTGTTTTTCATTTTACAGTCTGTATCTCCCAGGATACATAAACTGTTTAGGGTATAAATCTTACAATTGATGAATTCAATTTGGAATGTTACACTTGTTATATTCATGTTTGTTTTTAACATTGGGGTTAGACCCTACACCCAATTATAAATCTAACCCTTGAATGGACAGTACAACTACTGCTATTAACATGCTATGAGGTCTGGATAGCTCATAGATAATAGGGATGCAAATTTGGGCTATTTTTTCTAACCGATAGTCGACCCTCGTTATTATCGGTTAACTGTTAAGCTTAAATAGGCTATAAACAAATGGACGTAAATCCATGAACCATTAAAAATACAGCCGTATATTAAAATATAAGCTGTCTACCCTGCTGCGCTAATCCGATAAAACCGCTATAGCTTAGGCTAGCCCATTTAAAATAGCCTAACAGGGAGAAAAAAGCGAATATTGTCCAGAAAAGAGGCTGTTTTTGCTGTCATGGCCCCGCGAGCAGTGATTTAGTAGCTTCCCACTGGCAATAGAACAACACAGGCAACACATTTTCACTCGCCCGTTGTCAAATATTGTTGAACCACAAGGCCAAGCAGCAAAGTTTCTTAATTCAGCTAACGTTAGCTAGCCATTCTGTTTTGGTAGGTCTATGGCTTTGAAAGTGTGTTCCACCTGCAGACTTTGTGATATTCACTGCAGTATGTGAAAAAATGTGGCTAGAGTCGTAGAAAAGAGTAACGTTATTGTCGGCTAGATAAAGGCTACAGCAGCGGTACACCAATCCTTCAAAGGTCTCAAGAATGGAGCTAAAATTGGAGCCTCTAAACAGTTATGAATAATTAACTTTACAAAACAAATTAACCAAGTGATTTTCCCTATAGCGTATAATTATAATTTCCCCTCAAGCAAATGGGTCAAACGCCAGCACATGGCTTTAAAATCACCACTCGCGCAACATACATACATTGAACAGAGTTAAAGAAACATCACTTTTGACTCTAAATTGAGACATGACAAAAGTCAACGTACTCCCCGATGTATTCCTTACTTTCTCATATAGATAATGAATGCATGTTGAATAAAGCATTAACAATAAATTGTATATTTTAGTTTCACACTTTTTAATAAAAATAAACGTTGTTCATACGTGCATTTAGGTTTATCAAATAAAATTCTGACCCAAAAGTATTTGGGCTGCAGACGCATAACGAAATGCTCCCAAACCGAACTCCGTTTTGCTCGCTTCATTTTGTTCTCTGACTCTGTGAGAGCTAACGTTACCTACAAGTAACATAGCCACGTGAAAGCTAAGGAAACGAAACTTCTGAAAGTTAAGGAAACGTAGGCATCTGAAGGTTAACTAAACGAAACCTTAACCTAGCCAATATCAGGTTATGGTGGCACCCATAAGAGTTGGATTTCAGAATTGTTTTCCCCCACACCCCAGTTGATATGCATAGAAATTCAAAATGGCAACATTATTCTGCGATTTGTTTAAAATTAACTGTTTAACCGATAAGATGAATCGGTTAAAATTCCTATTGTCGGTTAATGGTTAGTCAGTTAACCATTAACATCCCTAATAACAGAATGTATTTACGGTTTTCGTACCACAGTTACCCATAATATTACTCCATCTTAATTTGCATGACCACAGGCCCTCAATGGTTTTAATACACCTTGGTCTTGATTTTGGACAAGATTGGGATTTAGTAGGTGCATGGACAAACACTACTCTTATTGGCAATGGAAGCTGTGGAAGCAGTTGTGAGCATTTTGACCTGTAACAATGCAAAGCCTCACCTTTCACTTTTCACACAGGATGGAGGTCTGCCCATCTGGGCACATCCTGCACCGGCCTTTCACAGACATAATAGGGAAATTATTGGTCATGTCACACCTCAGATCAACCCCAGACCTTGGGACCTTTGGCTGTTGGATGATCCTTGGTGGTGTCCCCTTTTCTGCTTCTCAGGATAGACGAATCCTTTGGCAACATCCAACCTGAAGGCATTCAGCTTCTGCTGTTTCTGATCCAGTGCTGTTGCATCGCGGCGGGAGTGAAGCCATGCGTTATTGACAGCGATGTCGATCAGCTGGCAAAAAATGCAGAGGTACCACCTGTCGGACTTTGCTGAAGTGTGATAGAGGGCAATCATCATATCAGCTAAGTCCACTCCTGCAATATTAACTCGGACACAATCTTTGGGCATGGAATGCTTATCTGACTTTGGTGCTGTTTGGATTAGCGCTTCACCTCACTGAGAAGGTTGACAGCAGCACATGAGCTTACTAAGGTGACAGTTTTGTTGTCTGCCCAACAGCCAGCTTTGTATTGTTGTCAACACGGAAATCAAATCTGCCTCTTCCTCTTCTGAGAAGGTCTCCATCTTCTTCCATTAGGCAACCCATCAAGCGGTTCTTTCGAATGGTCCCCAAACTTATGAGGCCCATAGACTCCTTCAGATGGGTTATTAACCTGAGTGATGTAAAGAAGTTTACATTCTTGGGGGTTTCTGATGGTTCTGCAAAGATTCAGAATGATACTGGCACCTAACCCAAGCTCTTTGTCTGGGATTTGAGTAGCACTATCAAATGTAGACTTCCCTGTGTAGACCACGAAGTCATTCACAAAGCCAGACACCCCAGCTCACACAAAGATCTTAAATCCCAATTTCTTGGGTTTGCTGGGTAGGTACTGCCTCAGACTTCCAACTTTTTTGCCTAAGGCACCATCATATCATCGATTGAGAATTGGTTCTCACTTTCAATTTCCACGCAGTTGCTCCTCATATGGTCAAGCACAGGCCTGATTTTCTACAGGCGGTCTTCACTGGATTTAGAGGCCATGTTATCCTGAAAGTGGAGCATTCTGGATAAACATTTGTAGTCCTTGATTGGCATAACATCTGCGACTTTCTCATATCTGGTATATGCTGCCCAGTAGTCATCCATCGAAGGCATACTCATTATACCCATGATAAGCGTCGTGCCAATGATTGCTTTTATTTTGGTGGCATTTGTGTTGATGTTGTAACCAATTTCATGACATGAGTAGAGGTTTGTTTGCTCTGCAATAACCTCAAAGATCTCTTCATCGAAGAATTGAGTGAAGTAGGTTAGAGGAGAGGAGAGCTTATCTGGTGCAGTGAAGGAACTTGGTGAGGCGGCTGACTGGTGTTCAAACTAAATTTTTCTCCAACTACAGAAAAAGAAACAAAGTCATTAATAACGTGAAAAAAATCTCATACAGACCCCTCCCCACACTCACTCACCATACATACTTTAAATGGGTTTTCTTTGCATTGGGGAGCCTAAAGTGCCTTCCCAAGGGTGTAAGTTGATATTCGCTATTTAAACCATCGCTGGGGTCTGATGAAATCTTCTTAGTTTAATATATGTATATGTATACTTGTTTACTCCTCAAAAAAAACAACTAACCTTTTCCTTCCCAGTGTTACAGGTATGGTATGCAGCTGCCAACAATGAAGGCTATTGCTATATTACTGCACTGATGTCTTGCATGAACAATGATTGTTCTTATCATGTATTAATGCACATCTTGTAAGTTGCTCTAGATAAGAGCGTCTGCTAAATGTTTAAAATGTAAATGTAAATGTAATGTTAGCCTGTATCAACATGCTATCATTGTAAGATTTTTGGAAGGTCTGCATAGCTGCACTGAAATACTGTTATGCTAGACAGTCATACCATACTGCATCACTAGGGCAGGTCATACCCAGGTGCCAACATGAATCTGAAGGAAATTCTAACATGAGGGATGTCTATATTATGTGGTTTCTTTATGGGGAATTCAAATATAAGTTTATTTTTTGGATAGGATAACTCTAACCTATATCATTTTGTATTTCTAAATTGCCAATTTTACACTTTCGAACCCCTTTATAAGATATTAAAAGATATAAGGGAAATAATTTATATTGACAAAGCCAAATCAAATTTACATATTTATTAACAGGTGAACTGCATACCACTGGATACAATTACAAAGATCAATCTCCTGACTTCTTGAACTTGTGCCCGGTTGCACAAGTCCTGCTTTGACTCATTTGTGGACATCAGCCTCCTGCTGGTCTCCTGAGCCCTGATCTCTCCATCACTCTTTTCCTGTGAGAAGTACTTAGCAGAAGCCTCAGTCACCATTTTAACAATGCTCTCAATGCTTTGTGTGTGGCAAGGCCAGTTGAGCACCTCCATGGGCGTGCAGATTCTTCCTGTATAACATCAGGAGGATCCGTCCCTTCCTTACCACGTACTCTACCCAGCTCCTGGTCCAAGCAATGGTACTGTCCCGCTTGGACTACTGCAACTCGCTCCTGGCTGGCCTTCCCGCATCTGCCATCAGACCCCTGCAACTCATCCAGAACGCTGCGGCCCGCCTGATCTACAACCTTCCTCGACACTCCCATGTCACCCCCTGCTCACTACCCTCCACTGGCTGCCTGTTATAGCTCGCATCAAATTCAAGACATTGGTCCTAGCATACCAGGCAGTCAAGGGATCAGCCCCAACATACCTCACCAAGATCTTCAAACCCTACACACCTGCCAGACCTCTCCGTTCTGCTACCTCAGGACGCCTAGCACCTCCCCTCCGCACCTGCGCTTCGGTCACGTCTCCTGTCGGTTCTGGCTCCACCTTCCGGTGGAAGTCAGAACAGCTGAGACCCTGGCCACCTTCAGCGTCGACTGAAGACTCACCTCTTCAGGGTGCACCTCTCCCCCGTAGTCCGGTTTTTGTTAACTTAGGGACATAGTCGCTTAGTTTACACGTCTACTTGTTTATGTATTGTATTAGGCTTAGGCATTATTTCCTGCATTGAGTGCTTTACTGCTACCTCTGAATTGTGGCTACAGATTTACCTACAGGGTTCTAGTTTAACTATGTGGTTGCTCCTAGCACCCAGGAATTGTACTTCCCACTAGGGTGGCTTTCAGCTAAACTGTTCTTGACTACGGTTAACACTTTGTTGTACGTCGCTCTGGATAAGAGCGTCTGCCAAATGCCTATAATGTAATGTAATGTAATGGGGGTGTTGATGAAGTTCTTCACCTCCGAGGTGCTTAGGAAGCAGGTAAGAGGTGGCTCTGACACACCTTCTGACCAGCTGACTAAGTCAGCAATTCTGGAAGCATCACAATTGATGTCAGATGTCCTTCTGGTCCTGACAGAGGGGTCCCCCAGCTGAGTGTCTGGGTCCCCCTCTCCCCTGATGGCCAGGATTCTCTCCACCCCCTCAATCCTCTCCTTCTGATCCTTGGAGCACAGCAGTGTTTGGAGGATGGCTTCACTGTGGGCATACCAAGCAGATTTTCTCACAGTCGGCATCACAAGGTACAGAACCTCCTTCCTCTGGGACTTGAGGCAGTCCAGCTGAAACAGGATGTGCCTAGGCCCTTCGATCCAGGAGTGCTTAACCTTCACGTTGAACCAACATGGATAATACACTCCAATGATGAATTCCACAATGAATTGCAGATTCTTCAGGTTCTTTCCTTTAAGTCCGTGCTTTGAGACCCAGAGCCTGAGAAGTCTGTTTGCTGTGGTGAGCCAGCGGCTGTGGTTTACTGGTCCAATCTCCAACAGAGCCAGCCTTGCAGGAAGCACTCCATCCTTGACTGCACAGACAATATTATAGCCATAGTGTTGATCAGTTGAGAGATCTTGAATGACCTTGTCAGGCAGCTTGATCAGTGGAGATCCAACAAAGATCTGGCTGAAGTTTGGATTGATATCCAAGTCTGTAGCAGAATCAAGGAGCTTTCCTATTGGTCCGGATAATTTGTTGTCTGACAGAGTAGGGCCATCAAGGTCAACAATGAGATGGCGCAGGGTAAGTTCACCAGTGTGCAGGTTGCTCTCCAACCAGACCAGCTTTCTTCCCATGTGCAGCTCCAGCTTCCACATTACTCCAGCTTTCAGACCAGTGTTGACATTTGTTGAGTCTCCTCCAATGGCCCACAAGGTCTTATCAAAACCCCTCTCTTTCAGCCAGGCAAACAGGACCTTAGCAATCTGCTCCGCATGTGACTCATCTTTAGTTGCTTTCTCTGGGGTAAAGTGGAACAGATAGTAGCTGCCAGGCTCACTAGCAACACTATAGTGTTCTTCCTTGATCTTTGCAGGAAAATATTGGACCCTGCCCTCAGCTTCCATCATCACATTAGTCAGGTCAATCCGCCCATCAAAGAGGATGCAGGAGATCCCTCCCTCCTCCCTGCACTTCTCCTCAAACTCTTGCCCCAGCTCTCTCATCAACTTCTCCTGTGCTCTCTTGACCTTGTTCTTATCAATCACTTTACTTGTGTCATCTTCTGTGATGATTCCTGCATCAATCAGAGCTGTAGTTGCTATTGTTGCAGTTGGCCTCAGCCATATGCCATACTTTACGCTAGCAAGGGCAATGTTTGGAATCTCATCATAGTTTTTCTGTACCTTTGCTGAAGCTGCAGGCTCAGGGTCAGTTTCAGAGAAGAGTTCAACTTCAGGGACAAACTCATCTTCAGCACCACTTCTCTCAAATTCCAGATCCTCATCATCATCTGCCAAAAATCTCTCAACATCCTTCCTGGCTGCCTTCTCTGCTGCTGCAGCATTTTCCTCCTTGCTCCTTCTCCTTTCCTCTGCCTTCTTTTCCATCCCCTGCCTTTCCAATGTTCTCACCTGTCTCTTGTGCTCTGGCAGATCAGGGGCCCCCATTTGGTGGGGTCCTTTACTTCCAACCTTCTCTTTCTGTAGGCAAGATCTTTCACAGGAATCCTTTTCTCTCTGCTGCAGGAACAGTTAATGTGGGCTTGGATCACACAGCCCACACAGCCTCCCCCCTCACAACTGGTAATCTGACACTTGCAAGTCAAAATATAAAATAACTTGTCTAACTTGACACTAAACCTCTCTTTGGCATTAAGTTTGCGCTTCCCAAGAGAAAACTTTGTTCCTCAGGTTCTTAATCAAAAACGTACTTACTGGCAATGCCACAAGAAGAGAACAGAAGACGGATGGATAAGGATTGCCAACCTCCCCAACATGTGGATTTCAGCAACAAGATGGCTACAACTGCCGTCCCAACAGGAAGTTACCAAAATAAAAGCCCTAACTTCAAAATAAAAGCCCACCCAACTTAGTCTCTTTCTTCCAGAAGAATAGCAAAATAATCAAAAATGTAATAATAATTAACTGCAAATTGATGTAGGTTAAGTTTATCAGAATTTTAAAAATTCTTCAGATTTGTGTTCTACACACCAAAATATGTTATTTGAACACCCCTCTTGACTGATAAAAAAAAAAAAAGTATGGCCCACCCTA
Source organism: Aldrovandia affinis (assembly GCA_029706075.1). Lineage (NCBI taxonomy): Eukaryota > Metazoa > Chordata > Actinopteri > Notacanthiformes > Halosauridae > Aldrovandia > Aldrovandia affinis. Next base: position 102,185 of record JAINUG010000202.1, on the reverse strand, counting down.
CTGCATCACACTCTGAATGGTGCACAAAAAACCATCATTTCTCTCCGACTTTTGAAACTGTACCAAATTAGTGAAGGCAAATTAGTTTCTCGCCGTCTTTTGAAACGTTACCAAATTAGCCAGCACAAAAGGCCAGCGACAACCAACCATTTGTTTGTAATCTGGCAAATGCATAATCTAAATTACAGACACAATCTTTGATCTGTTTACTCACACCTTGCCTTTAAAATAAATAAAAAAACATCATTAAAGTGAACGGAGGTATTTTGGTTCAATAACACGGAAGCCGCAAAAGGTGAAAATCCACAGATGGGTGATATCTGTTTGAAATTTTACCCTCGTTGACGACCCAACCATTTGTTTGTAATCTGGCAAATGCATAATCTAAATGACAAACACATATTCTTTGAGCTGTTTACCCCCCAGAATCACCCCTTGAAGATGTAAAAAAACATCTCACGTCGTCAAGGCTATGACAGACAAGTTATAAAACACTTAAAGACGACACCTCTAAACAAGGTAAATTAGATCCTTCAAAGGATTATGCAACATGTTTTAAGGCAATTAGCAATAGGCAGAGGGAGGGTGTGTTAGAGCTGAATAAACAGGTCAAGGGTTGCAGTGGTCGTGTGGGAGAATATATTCCCTCCACTGACCAAATTGAGTCTGACCAGGGCCTAGTAGCCAACCTGTGTGTCTTGGTCATTGGGACTGTGCAGAGTCAGACTGTGTGCAAGGAGTGTGACTACCATTGGGCCTATACGGAGACAGGCTGGGTGCGTGGAATGTGATGATGTGATCTAGCACAGAAAGCCCCTAAAGGTGTAAAGCTGATGCAGCCGTGTTTCGCAGCTGTATTTCTAATCAAACGCTTAAACTGTTCTAAACTGTTATTTCGCTCAGGACACTGTCAAAAGTAGATAAGAACAGAATGACGGAGTGGAAGCAGCTGTTCGGCACGCTTACGCCAGCCCAAGATAAAAGGGTTCCTCAAACAAGCTAATGAAAATTCCCCCAATCAGAGAGAAGGGGTGTGTAAGCACGTGGCACACGTCACTACCCCCAGGGGGGGTTGAAAAAAGGAAAATGACCATTTAAGGGTGAACCGCCATTATGTCCGATTGATTAGTGATAAGTCAGCATAAATGAAGACCAATTGAAATCGACCATTAGTGATAAGTCAGCATTAATGAACCAATTGAAACTGACCAGAAGAACCAATGGGGTAACTGTTATGTAACTAACCAGTATATAAAGGTATTGTGAACAAAAGAACTTTGGAGTGGCTTGCAGGCTACTCCCGGCTTTGTTATTCCATCTGAATAAAGTCTAAACTTTGCAAGTCTGTTGTCTGAAATCTATTCTCTACTTTTGTTGGAAAATTGAGCAAAACGGGACTTATAATAATTTGATGTAGAAAATAATTTGATTTAAGGACTTAGAAAATATTTTGAAAAGATGAACAAAAAATACTTTGAAAAGATTTTGAGTCAGATTTTCCACGACAGTCGCATTTAGATATTATGAATGGGGAAATTGCGTTGTCTAGTGCTAAACTACACTATATGGCCAAAAGTCAGTGGACACCTGACCATCACACCTATATGAGCTTGTTGGACATCCCATTCTAAAACCATGGGCGGGCATTAATATGGAGTTGGACCCCCCTTTGTGGCTATGACAGCTGCCACTCTTCTGGGAAGGCTTTCCACAAGATTTTGGAGTGTGTCTGTGGGAATGTGTGCCCATTCAGCCAAAAGAGCATCTGTGAGGTCAGGCATTGATGTTGGACAAGGAGGCCTGGCTCACAATCGGCATACTAATTCCTCCCAAAGGTGTTCAATGTGGTTGAGGTCAGGGCTCTGAGTTCCTCCACACCAAACTCGTCTAGACCTCGCTTTGTGCACAGGGGCACAGTCATACTGGAACAGTAAAAGGCCTTCCCCAAACTGTTGCCACAAAGTTGGAAGTGCCCAATTGGCTAAGATGTCTTTGTATCCTGTAGAATTAAGAATACCCTTCACTGGAACTAAGGGGCCTATCCCAAACCCTGAGAACCATCCCCAGACCATTACCAGTACCGGGTTTAAAGTCACTGAGCTCTTTACGGACCATTCTGAATTGTAAATGTTTGTCTGTGGAGATTGCATGGCTATGTGCTGGATTTTATGCACCTGTTGGCAATGGGTGTGGCTGAAACACCTGAACTCAATAATTAGTAGGGGTGTCCACTGACTTTTGGCCATGTAGTGTAGCTACAAAAGATTTCCTTGGAGGGGGACAAGAATGTTTTATTTAATGCCTATTGTTTAACTCAGAGTTGCTTCGGTAGGGATAAGCAAGCACATAGGATCGTTCGTTTTTGAAAAAAACGCAAGTGAAGCATTTTTCAACTTTTATGAATGAGAAATGTGCACTTATTGTACATTAAGGGTGTATTCTTTGACTTCGGAGACACTGGCAGTATCACTTAGGCATTAGCTCGAACATTTGTGAAGTTTGCGGCAGTTGGGTAGAACTTATGGCCGTATAGTTGCAAAGCATCATGGGCAATTGGGTGTTAGGCCTTTTGAAGGGTGATCCAGAGTTTTTATTTATTTATTTATAAAGGTTAAACTTAGGTATGTTTCTGAGTGATAAATTATTATATATTTCAATATATATAGGAACTGAGGAACCATATCATTCGAAATATGTCAATTCTCCCTATTATGTTTATTGGTAAAAAAAAAAGAATACTGTTGTATAGTTGATAATAGTTGCGGAATTGATGTCGGTAATATAACACATGAGATTGTCTGCACATAGGCTCAGTTTTTGATGGTAATTTCCAATCATCATGCCTGCTATTTATTTATGTTGCCTTATTTTTTGAACCAGTGGTTCTATTATGACTGCAAACAAAAAAGGTGATAGTGGGCAACCTTGTCTAGTTCCTCTTTTTAGGTAAAATGATTTAAATAACATGCCCTTTGAGAGAATTTGAGCAGTTGGGCTTTTATAAAGTATTTTTATAATGTTAAAAAATTCTGGGAAGAAATTAAATGATTGTAAACATTTAAATACATATAGCTACTCGACCCGGCCGAATAATAATAATAATAAAGCTTTATTTGTATAGCACCTTTCATACAGAGAATGCAGCTCAAAGTGCTTTGACATTTCAGCACAGTACAACAAATAAAATAAACATGATAAAATACATGGTAAAATAAACAAGAAGGAAAACATGATAATGAATAAAAGACGATATAATAATTAAAAAGAATAAAAGAATACAATTAATATTAACAGTACTAATTAAAAGCTAGATTAAAAAGGTGTGTTTTCAGTTACCGTTTGAAAATGTCCACTGAGCCTACCTCTCTAATGTTTTTTGGTACGGTGTTCCACAGTTTAGGCGCATAATGTACAAAGGCAGCTTCCCCAATTTTATTTGGTGGAACTTTTGGAATGTTTATGAGGCCTGCCATAGAGGACCTAAGGGCTCGTGAAGGGACATAACACGATAGGGAATCAGTGATGTATGAAGGTGCTAGACCATTTAAGGCTTTATATACAAGTAAAATAACTTTAAAATCAATCCTAAAAGATACAGGTAGCCAGTGCAATGTAGCTAAAACAGGGGTAATATGTTCTCTTTTCCTTGTTTTCGTTAAAAGTCTAGCCGCAGAGTTCTGAATTAGCTGTAATTTGTCAATTGACTTTTTTGGAAGACCAGTGAAAAGAGCATTACAGTAATCCAGCCTACTTGAAATAAAAGCATGGATTAACTTCTCAGCATCCTGTTGAGTTAGAAACGGTCGTACTTTGGCTACATTTCTTAAGTGGAAGAATTATGTTTTGATAACTTTATTTATGTGGGTCTTAAAACTTAAATCAGAATCTAAAATTACGCCTAAACTTGTTACTTCTGTTTTATTCTGATGGGCCAGGTTTCCTAACCTATTGTAAAGTGCATCCCTTTTAACTTTGGGGCCAAATAGGAGTATTTCCGTCTTATCTTCGTTTAGTTTAAAAAAATTATTGCTCATCCATTGATTAATTGCAGACAGACAGGTAGTCAGGGAGTATAAGGCATTAGAATCATTTGGCTCGACAGAAATGTATAATTGTGTGTCATCAGCATAGCTATGGAAATTAACATTGTGGTCTCTGATGATATTACCTAATGGTAACATATACAATGAAAAGAGAAGAGGACCAAGGCAGCTTCCTTGCGCAACACCAAAAGATACGTCATATTTCTTTGACATGTGATCTCCAAGGCTAATATAAAATTGTCTCTCTGTAATGTATGTTCGAAACCAGTTAAGAACACATTCAGAGAGGCCAACACAGTTTTCTAGTCGATCTATTAGAATGCTGTGGTCAATTGTGTCAAATGCAGCACTCAGATCTAGGAGAATGAGCACTGAGACCTTATTTGCAGCAACACTGAGTCTAAGATCGTTGACTATTTTAGTTAGAGCGGTCTCTGTACTATGATTAGATTTAAAACCTGACTGGAACTTTTCTAAAATACTGTTTTCATTTTAAAAATTGTTTAGTTGATTAAAAACTACTTTTTCTAGTATCTTGCTCATGAAGGGTAAGTTGGATATAGGCCTATAATTACTTAGTACACTATGGTCTAAATTAGGTTTCTTCAATAGCGGTTTTACAACAGCAGTTTTAAATGCGCTTGGGAAAACTCCAGTCTCAAGGGATGTGTTAATTATTTTTAAGACAGATGTGGAGATACTATAAAAAACATTTTTTTTTATTTAGTAGGGACGGGGTCAAGACAGCACGTTGAAGATTTACTCTGCCTTACAATCTTACAGAGTTCTGTATCAGTAATGTTACTAAAGTTCCTCATCATTGCTGGCTTGTTACAGGGCAAATCATACCGGTTTGTAGTGCTTCTGGGAATACCAGCTCTAATGGTTGTTATTTTGTTATTAAAAAATTGTGCAAATTCATCACATTTTGAATCAGAAGCCGAACTAAGAATGTCAGAAGTTGGTGTGGGATTTAATAGGCGGTCAATAGTTGAGAACAGTACCCTAGAGTTACTGCCATTCTCAGCAATTATCTTAGAAAAATGGGTTCATCTCGCAGTGGATATAGCTTTATTATAGGTAGAGATGCATTCCTTCAATATGCTACGGTGAATCTCTAGTTTAGTTTTTCTCCAGGTCCGTTCTGCTGCTCTACATAATCTTTTAAGCTCACGGATAGTGCTATTTAGTGCCATGGTGATATTTTATCAATTGACCTCTTTTTAATCTTAACTGGCGCTACGCTATCTAATGCATGAACTAAATTGCTATTTAGGGTATTAACCATTTCATTTATCGAGCAGTGTGCATTACATGGTTCAAAGGAGTTTGCAAGTTCAGAAAAATTTTGTTCTGCTGTGATATCTAAGTAGAGTTTTTTAACTGTAACTTCACTTGTATTACTAGATGTATTTAGTAGGGCATTAAAGAACACACAGTAATGATCAGAGATAACAATGTCAGACACTGAGATATTATCAATGTTTATCCCTTGTGATATCACCAAGTCAAGTATATTACCTAATTGATGAGTAGCTACAGTAACATGCTGAGTTAATCCTAGGCTATCTAAGAGATTCATAAATTCCATGGCTTTCAGGTCAGTACTATTATTGATATGAATCTTCATATCTCCAATAAGGATTATTCGGTCATAACTAGTAAGGATAATTGACATAAGCTGAGAGAATTCAGAGAGAAATATTGAGGATTGCTTAGGTGGTCTATATAATGTTAAAATAAGCACATCTGATTTAGCTTTAAGTAAAATAGTTAGGTATTCAAAAGATAAAAATTTACCCAAATCAATCTCAGTACAACTAAACTGATTGGAGAAGATAGCAGCTATACCACCCCCTCGTTTGTCCTGTCTTACTGATTGAAAAAACATATAGTTAGGAGGACAAATTTCTATGAGAGTTGCAGCTCCATCATTCTTAAGCCAGGTTTCTACAAGGAAAATAAAATGCAAATTCTTTTCAGAGATAAGATCATTGATTAAAAAACTCTTATTTCTCTTATTTGTGAGTGATCTAACATTTAAAAGTGCCATATTAGAATGCATGTCCAACTCTGTATGAATCAAGGGCTTTACTAAAATGTTCACCAAATTACTATGATTGCAACCGGCACTATGTCTAGGCCTATATTTTCTCTGCACAGTAATAGTAGATGGAATGAAGGACAAAGGTCAAGCTATGCTCTGTTTTGGCCGAAGAATCCTGTCTGAGAGAGAGCCAAGGCGAGATTTGCTGGTCTTGGGTGTGGGCGGAGCCTGGCGCTTGCGTGGTAGTAGTGATGTTGATGGGGGGAGTAGAGGAAAAGGTTTGCCAATCTTGGGTGGGGGTGGTGCCTGGCATTTGCGGAAGACTGATGGTGAAGCTGAGGGGGGTGAAGAGGGAGGGAGGGGGCATGATGAAGGGCGTGATAAAGGAGGTGTTAAGGGGGGCAGCTGAGGCGACGGTGAGTGAGGGACTGATGTAGAGGGTAGTGAGGATAGTGAAGGGAGTAATGCCGCAGGTGGTGAAGGGGATGGTGAGGGAGGTGATGGAGAAGATAATCGGGGAAGGGATACTGGGAGGCGGGTGTTCTGAGGGGTGGCAGTGAAAGACTGCGGAAGTGCCAGGAAGGGGCTTGTGTCAGATTCCAAGTCACTGTCTCTGGAGGGAGAGACAGGTTCCATGCCCCTAATCAGAGGTGGGAATTCTTCAGGGTTCATGCTCAAGGCCTGAGGTTGGAATAGCAGCTGCTTATCACCACGGTCTTCAAGCTGCATAATGTCCTCGCTGCAAGCACAGGCTGCAGGCTGAAGTTGAGGGGGAGTTTTGTCCTTGGGCAGAGATAGTGTGGTGACTCTGTGTTCCTTGCGTTGAAGATAGTCCTGTGGAGAAAATGCAGCGTTCCGAATGGAGAAGATGAGATTGTCTGTCAGAGCTTTTACACCCATCCTGTTCGGGTGAAGGCCATCATGCATGAAAAAAGCTCTACAGCCCCAAAACAAATTAAAATTGTCAATAAAATTCAATCCCAATAAGTTGCAAGTTTTAGAGAGCCATGCATTCAAGTTCAATAAACGAGAGAACGTGTTACTTCCCCCTGCTGGCAACGGCCCACTAATAAATGTCTGGATTTTTAGTTCATGAAGTGAATCAAAAAGCTCGATAAAATCGCTTTTCATCATTTCTGATTGTCCTCTAAGAATGTCATTTTTCCCAACGTGAATTACAAGGTGACTGGTCCGTTTATTCTTCTTGAGTAGTGCAGGGAGTTGCCTTTTCGGCATCTACTGACATGAGTGCTAGATTGATACCATATTTCTTTGCATATAAGATTGTCGCTAAACATGTTCTTGTATTGGTACCCAGGTTTCTATTTTAAATTAATCCAGCTTGGTCTGGGTGTATTATCTCTGGTAGTACCTTTGCAATTCTGTTATTTGTAACTTTTGTTATTATTTTATTATCACAATTAATTAAGCTAATTAGTCTATAGTCTGCAGGTGTATAGCCTTTCCTTCCTGGTTTTAGTATGACCGTAATTACTGTTTGGTACATAGTCTTTGGTAATGATGCACTCACTTTCATATAAGATAGAACATCCATAAATAATAGAATTTATATGCTCGCAAAATATTGTGTAGAACTCAATGGGGAATCCATCTAATCTTGGTGCTTTTCTGTTAGGAAACTTTTTGATTGCTTCCAGTACTTCTTCTGGAGTTATGTCATTTGTCAGGTTCTCTTTCTGTTCAGTATTGATTTGTTTTAAATGTATTGAGTTGAAGAATAGTTGGGGATCATAATCCTGTTGTTTTATCTCAGATTAATATAATTGTTCATAATACAATTTAAACTGATCATTAATCATTAGATTGTTATATATTGGTTCTTTACTTTGTGGGTTTTTAAAAACTACTGTAGACTTAGTTCATATTTGTTTTGTTAGTGCAAATAATTATTTCCCTGTCTTGTTTGCAGTAATATAATATAATTTATTAGAGTTCAATTTATAGTCATTGGCTCTCATTAATAATAAATGATCATATTTACATTTCAGAAGTTCAGAAGTCTTTTTCATTCATATTCTTATGCCTTTTCTCTAGCTCTGTAATACCTTTTTCAACAGATTTCAATTCATTCTGTAGACTTAATCTTTTTCTGGCAGAGTATGAAATAATCATACCCCGCATGTAAGCTTTAAATGAGTCCCATATTATGTGAGGATTTGGCTTGTCTTTGTCATCAATTTCTGTGTTAGTTTGTTTAAAAATACTAATATGTTCATTTGTATATTTGATCAATTCTGTGTATTTCCTATTTAAGTGCCACATTGTATTGGATTGCTTATTTCCAACGGGTAAAATCATAGCCGTTACTACTGTGTGAGCGGAGATTACTATAACGTGAACTTTTCTTGATATAATATTATCAATTCCAGATTTAGATATAAATATGTAATCTAATCTACTGTAGCTATTTTTAGCATGTGAGTAAAAGGTGTAGTCCACAGTTTTTGGGTTGAGGGTGCACCAAATATCTTGCAAGTTATTATTACTTTTTTAAGTTTGTTAAGGTCTTTGGTGAGGTAGGGCTTTTTAACTTGGTAGTCCTATCTAATTTTTTAAATGTATTATTAAGATCTCCAGCCAATATTATCATGCTTATTTCCAAGGTGTCTATTATAGATTTTTTTTTTTAAAGAAATGTTGGGTTTAATCCTTGGGGAATATATACAGTTGCCAGAAAAAGTATGTGAACCCTTTGGAATTACCTGGATTTCTGCATAAATTGGTCATAAAATGTGATCTGATCTTCATCTAAGTCACAACAGTAGACAAACACAGTCTGCTTAAACTAATACCACATAAACAATTATACGTTTTCATGTTTTTATTGAACACAACATGTAAACATTCACAGTGCAGGGTGGAAAAAGTATGTGAACCCTTGGATTTAATAACTGGTTGACCCTCCTTTGGCAGCAATAACCTCAACCAAATGTTTCCTGTAGTTGCAGATCAGACCTGCACAACGGTCAGGAGGAATTTTGGACCATTCCTCTTTACAAAACTGTTTCAGTTCAGCAATATTCTTGGGATGTCTGGTGTGAATCGTTCTCTTGAGGTCATGCCACAGCATCTCAATCGGGTTGAGGTCAGGACTCTGACTGGGCCACTCCAGAAGGCGTATTTTCTTCTGTTGAAGCCATTCTGTTGTTGATTTACTTCTGTGCTTTGGGTCGTTGTCCTGTTGCATCACCCATCTTCTGTTGAGCTTCAATTGGTGGACAGATGGCCTTAAGTTCTCCTGCAAAATGTCTTGATAAACTTGGGAATTCATTTTTCCGTCGATGATAGCAATTTGTCCAGGCCCTGAGGCAGCAAAGCAGCCCCAAACCATGATGCCCCCTCCACCATACTTCACAGTTGGGATGAGGTTTTGATGTTGGTGTGCTGTGCCTTTTTTCTCTCTCCACACATAGTGTTGTGTGTTCCTTCCAAACAACTCAACTTTAGTTTCATCTGTCCACAGAATATTTTGCCAGTAGTGCTGTGGAACATCCAGGTGCTCTTTTGCAAACTTCAAACGTGCAGCAATGGTTTTTGAACTCCATTCTTGTTTGGTGTTTTACGTATCGTAGATTCGTCAACAGAGATGTTAGCATGTGCCAGAGATTTCTGTAAGTCTTTAGCTGACAGTCTAGGATTCTTCTTCACCTCATTGAGCATTCTGCGCTGTGCTCTTGCAGTCATCTTTACAGGATGGCCACTCCTAGGGAGAGTAGCAACAGTGCTGAACTTTCTCCATTTATAGACAACTTGTCTTACCGTGGACTGATGAACTTCAAGGTTTTTAGAGATACTTTTGTAACCCTTTCCAGCTTTATGCAAGTCAACAATTCTTAATCGTAGGTCTTCTGAGAGCTCTTTTGTGCGAGGCATGGTTCACATCAGGCAATGCTTCTTGAGAATAGCAAAATCAAAACTGGTGTGTGTTTTTTATAGGACAGGGCAGCTTTAACCAACACCTCCAATCTCGTCTCATTGATTGGACTCCAGGTTGACTGACTCCTGACTTCAATTAGCTCTTGGAGAAGTCATTAGCCTAGGGGTTCACATACTTTTTCCACCCTGCACTGTGAATGTTTACATGTTGTGTTCAATAACAACATGAAAACATATAATTGTTTATGTGGTATTAGTTTAAGCAGACTGTGTTTGTCTATTGTTGTGACTTAGATGAAGATCAGATCACATTTTATGACCAATTTATGCAGAAATCCAGGTAATTCCAAAGGGTTCACGTACTTTTTCTTGCAACTGTATGTTAATAATATTATCATAAATGAGACATATAACAACTAAACCCCTCTGGGTCTGATTGTTGAGAATTTAAAGGTTTTTTTAGCAAAAACTTCAGCCTTCCGTGGGGGCTAACATGTTATAGTTTATGGCCATCAATAAAGCCATGGTGTTACCTCTTCATTTCTGTATAGCTGGCCCTCAGCCGGTTTACCACCAGGGTCACTTGTCTGTCCAGTTTCCAGTTCTTGTTGAGGATGGGGTACAGCTTCTTGCGCCGATCCAGTATTTCTTGGGGAACTGATCAGATACCTAGAACTTGGACCCTTTCAGTTCCTTACTCTTCTGTTTTATCTTCTCTTTTGTTTGATGAAATCAAACTTCGCCACTATGACACGAGGATAGTTGTTCTGTTCATTTTTCCGGCCCATCCAATGTACTCTGGCATCGGAGATTTTATTCATTTGTTTGGGTGTCATCTTCATCTCTTTTTGTATGAAATTGTGGGTAACTGCTTCTGGATTTTAATATTTTTTTCTCTGGAATGCCTTTGAAGATTAGGTGATCTTGCATCGATCGCATCTGAATGTCCAAGAAGGTTTCTTTCAGGTATTTGTTTTCTTTTGCCATCACATCTACTTTCATTTGCAGACTATCTATTTTGCCATTCATTACCTTGTTTTTGACAATCAGATCCTTCGTGCATTGGTGGTTACATTTCGAAATTGTTTTTAAACTTTCAACTTCAGCCAACAGTGTGTCAAGCATATCCAGTTTTGCTAATCTTTCATTGATTGATTCCAAAATCTATTTTGACTGCGGGCTGACCATCTGTTTCGGTGGAGGATACCCGATACCGCTTTGGGGTCAGCATTCCCAATGCTGGTAGGCCTAGTATTTTGGTAGGAATCGCCGTTGAATCTGTTTCAGCCTCAAATGTAAGTGACAGGTCAAACTTCTGTATTGCTTTCGGAATGGTCTTATCTTCCAACATTTTTTGATAAGAGTTGATAAAAGACTCAAATTCGTCAACTCTGGTCAAGTTTGTCCAGACTTTGTGATTGTTTGTAGTATGCCAGATTGGAATCAAACTTATTTTATTTAATAAATTAATGAACAATCTTAATCTCACAAAATATACAGTGATATATTGAAATTATACCATTAAAGATTAATTTCATTTTTTAAATGAACTAAACCTTACACATATAATCCATTCTAATCAAATCAATTCTAGGTCTTGGAGTACCATATATTGTATCAGTGGAGACGATAGTCAAGAGTCAAGAGACTTTGCTTTTCCATTTCAGTACTACTACTTTATTAAAATAAAGTTCGTAGCACAGGTGAAGTACAACATATGCATCGGAATCACACAGGGGTTATTCTCAACGCATACACACCCAGTGATGGTGATAACGTCACATACACTCAAACACATCATTCGCACAAGGGAAAAAGCGGCTTTCACTCAAACAACATCTTGGTTTTCATACTTGATTATTTATGAACATAAATAGCTAAACACTTTACATTTAGCTGGCCGCAAGGGCCCCTGGGGCATGTGATGACCTAGTAGCCCATGGCCTACGAATATGTAGGCACCTAGCATGCTACACACAAACTAAATGGCGGGCACCTAGCATTCCTGTGGCTAAGCTAGCTGCCCCCCGTTACAATATTGAACACACATCGTGGTGGAATGGACAAAAGTATGGGGATGGAAGACTCTTCCCTAAACAGAAAATAACCCACTAACCAAAGTAATCTTTAATTACTTAGCTATAGTCTACACATTTTATTGTTAATTTAAACAAGCGTCAAATTCTTCGCTGCTAGGTTTTGGAAACATAAATAGGCAGTCAAATACATGGACATCTAGTGTAGATTGAACTTATTCCTTAGGGAGCTTTTCAATACGCAATGATTTTGCCACAAGCAAAACACAAAACTTCCTCCAAAGACTATAGTAATCTGATATCCTCATTATCATAGCCTAATATAGAGTATTTTCTTTCTTACGATTTATCCGTTTAGATGATGAACAGAGTTTCCAACAGTGTGTAACCAGTCATGGTTTACAGTATTAGAATGACCTTTTAACTGTAAAAATAAATGTATTTAAAATACATGTTTGCAAAAGTTGCAAAATTGCCCCATCCTATTCTCCCTGTACACCAATCACTTGGTTCTGTTATCTCTGCTCATGGTTTTTCTTACCACTGTTATGCTGAAGACATTCAACTCTTTCTCTCCTTCTCTCCATCTGAGACCCAGGTCCCAGCATGGATCTCTGCATGCCTGGCTAACATCTCTGCCTGGATATCAACCCAACACCTGAAGCTGAACCTGGGGAAGACTGAGCTGCTCTTCCTCCCAGCGAAGGGCTCCCTGATGACTGATGCATCAATCACCATGGAAGGCGATCACCCGGACCTGCCGATTCTCCCTCCACAATGTCCGTAGGATCAGACTGTCCCTCACCCAAGAGGCCACAAAACTCCTGGTCCACGCCCTGGTGATCTCACATCTGCCACTGCAATTCCGTGCTAGCAGGCCTACTGGCCTGTGCCATCAAGCCACTGCAACTAGTCCAGAATGCTGCTGCACGTCTGGTGTTCAATCAACCAAAGTTCACCCACGTCACTGCTATAATCTCCTCTCTGCACTGGCTCCCCATCGCAGCACACATCAGATTCAAATCACTAGTGCTTGCTTTTCAAGCGGCTAGATATACTGGACCCCATTCCTCCAGACACTCATCACAACCTATACCCCAGCCAGACCCCTCCACTCCATCTCCTCTGGCAAACTGACTGTCCCATCCCTCCGAACGCCTGGCAGCTGCTCTGAGCAGTCTCGTCTCTTCTCTGTCCGGACCGCGGAATCACTTGCGATCTTCCACAAGAGACTCAAAACCCACCCTTTCAGACTCCACTACCACTGAATTCTGTAGATCTAGCCAATTGTCATCACCACTGCCTACTTGCTCAACACTTCTTGTATATGTATGCCTGCTTACTCATTTAATTTTTTAAACATTTTTATGAAAAAAATGAAAATGTTACTAACCTTTTTCTTCCCAGTGTTACAGGTATGGTACACAGCTGCTTGCAACTATGTCTATCGTCTATCGTTACTGCTCTGATCTCTTGCGTGAACTGATTGTACTTACCATGTATTAATGCACATCTTGTAAAATCGCTTTGGATAAGAGCGTCTGCTAAATGCTTAAAATGTAAATATAGTGGAACTTCTGGTTTGGCTCCAGCTAAAATGGCTGCGTAGATTTTCTACATCGCTTCCAACTTCCCATTTTTTTTTTCACAACAGACAACTTAATCTTTTCCAGTCAAATGTTCAATTCAATAGATGGATGCACCAGAGAAAAGATTGGCAGGGGAAATTACTCCTGGTACTCCCTCACCGCAGAAAACGTTGAACAAAAAAACTTGGAAGAAACGAGCACAGAGATCCCCGACACACAACCAACAACGCTGCTAGATTTGGGATCTCAATCAAGGAGCTCAAGGTCATTCTCACTGAAGTTTGCACGAACGTTCAGGCTATCCGATCAGACATATCTACTTTTAATGTCCAAATTGCTGAAAATTGAATCTGAAATGGAAACTATGAACACCACACTTGCCACCGTCTCTAAGCGCACTGACATTATTCAGGCCACACAGAGGCAAGACAGGGACAGAATTACGAAACATTTAAAGGAACTTACCAGTCTCATCAAGTCCCTGGCTGAAAGTGAAGACTGCAATAGACACTCTAACTTGTGGCTGGTGAATCTTCCTGAGTGTGCTGAGGCTGAAAACACCATCGCCTTCCTTCAAACCAATCTGCCTAAATGGTTTCCTTCACTGGTTGGTAGAGGCCTGATTGAAATAGAGAGAGCTCACCGCATCTATGGTCCGAAGAGCCAGGATGGCATCGGTCGGGGAAAACTACGCACACTTATTTTCAAGCTGCTTCGTTACATGGACAGACAGGCCCTTTTGCAGGCGTACAGAGAGCCCGGAGCTAATCCAACTAACGGACAGGCCCGCCTACTTTTTTTCCCTGATTACTCAAGATACACATCGGAGCGCCGCAGAGCCTTCGCCCCACACATGGTCGTTCTCCGTCAGAAGGGAATTCCACACTTTCTGTTTTCATTTCTTGTGCAAGCTACTACGTCACGTGTTTTATCAATGACTCAAAGAACAGCTCATCATACAGAATATAGGCCTATATTTTTATTTTTAAGGTTAATTAATCATCCAATACAGAGATAGCTCTGCTCTTAATCCCTTAATGCTATCCTTTTATTTTCTACCCATATGTAGCACTTACCGAATGTTTGTAATGAGGGATATTGCTTTCTGATTTTATTATTTTGCATATTTAATTGTTTACTCGGATGGTAGCATACAGGATTAGTTGATAAGGTGAACTTAATGCATAGTTGGGAAACCATTCTTCCGTATTCTCCCTCTACTCACTGTGAACACACTCCTGGTGTTATGCTTCCCTCTAGTGGCTACTGGGTAACCTTATATTATTTCACCATTTCTACTATAGGCATTTGATAAGAATCAACAACTGTAAATTGTCTTTTAAATCTATATGGATCTTGGAGACACAGACTAACAAACATCTTAGTTCGATCCAAAGAGGTACTGAGGTTATTGTTTTGCTGGTCATAGCAACGACGGTCTTTGTCCCTTGGCTGACCGGCTAATTTTTCTTTCCTTTTTATTTATTTTACCTTTCTTTTTTTTGTTTTATATGTTCCATGTTTGACACTGCACGTATGATCTACGTATACCCAGGGGGGTATTTATTTTATCCTGCCAATCCATCATTTTACTTTCTAGTACGACCCTACACAGCATTATATGTTTGCAAATGTCCTACTCTGTACCTGAAAGATTCACTTTCTGAGTCATTCCAGGAAATAGTTTTTGGTTTATAGATGATGGCTGATTACACAGCAGTTTAATGTTTTATGTAATGTTTTTTACATCGTAAGAAAATCCGAATTGCTTTTATACAGGAGACCCATTTAAAATCAGTTGATGTACACAGATTCCAAAATAAGCATTTCAAAGTTTTAACTAGTTCATGTGCTACAAATAAAACAAAAGGAGTCTTAATCCTAGTCAATAAGAAACTCAACCTAACTATCCATAATACTGGAGGGGACTCAGAGGGAAGGTTTTGCTATGCTTATCTCACACTTTATAACAACAAATTTTGCTTCGCCTCACTCTATGCCCCTAATGACTTTGATCAGACATTCTTTGATTATGTAAAATTGGAATTACTTAAACTAGGCGATACTAAGCTTGTTTTAGGGGGTGACTTTTGACTGTTGATCCTACTTTAGACAAATCACATCAATCTCCACAACTCAGAACCCCCCTCTCCTTATCCTATCTCCATCATTTTATGACTGATTTGAACATTGTGGATCCCTGGCGCCTTAGAAATCCTGGGGTAAAGGATTTGATCTGTTTTTCTGGTCGCCATAAAACTTACTCCCGGATTGACTATATTTTTATTTTGGCCGGTTGCTTGAAATATGTCACTGCTACTGATATCCTTCCCATGCTTTTATCCGATCACGCTCCTGTGCTGCTCACTCCGTCCCTCACTCCACCCACTCCTCGCTCCAAAATAATGTTTTTCTTCTTCAAAATGAACAATTCATGCTCTCAATCATTCAAGAACTCAAACTATTAATTTGTACGAATGATACTCCTGATGTGTCCCCTCCTGATGTGTCCCCCCAAACTGCAAAGTGCTTTATCCATGGTTACAGTATCTCTTTTGCCTCCAGCTTGTCTAAAAACCGCAGGCTAAAACCGATGACTACTTTGGAAAAATACGTTTGTGAGCTAGAGACTCTTCAAAAACAAAGTTTTGATGAGGAAAGATCAAGATCTTTAAATTATCTTAAAGCAGAGTTCCAGGATATCGCAAGTGTGAAAGCTGAATTCTCACTCTTAAGAACCAGACAACTTCATTCTGAAAATTCAGAGAGATCAAGTAGATTATTAGCTTTAAGACTTAAACAATCGGAGCGTTTATCCACAATAGAGGTGATCAGGGATGAATTGGGTGATGTGCACATGCACCCCTCCCAAGTCAATAATATTTTCAAAAGCTTTTACACCAAACTGTATAAATCTGAAAACTCTGCCAATTACATGGAGGACATGAATATATTTTTGGATCCACTGAATCTTCCCACTTTATCAAAGTCCCAAGCGGACTTACTCGATTTGCCTATTACTTTAGAGGAACTGAAACTCGCCGCTGGTTCAATGCAAAAACATAAAGCCCCTAGTCTTGATGGCATACCCCCAGAGTTATTGGTGGCAGTGGGGACCGTTATTACTTAAATCTATTGAATACTCTCTTGAAATCGGAACATTCCATAGAGATCAGAAGACTGCTGTTATCTCACTGTTATTGAAAAGTGGACAGGACTCACTAGATTGCTCCAGCTAGAGGCCATTAGCACTTTTGAATTCAGATCTGAAAATATATGCCAAGGCTATAGCAAGGAGACTAGAGACCGTTATCACCACTCTGGTACATCAGGACCAGACCGGCTTTATTAAGGGCAGATTAGCAGCTGACAATCTCCGAAGACTGTTCCATATTATAGAGTCAACTTCTACCTCAAACACACCCTGTGATGTCATTGGATGCTGAAAAAAGCATTTGATCGCTTATAGTGGGGATATTTGTGGGCAGTACTGGAGCGTTTCTGTTTTAATCATCGGTTTATACATATGATTCAATCTTTATACAACAACCTTACTGCCGGGTTGCAAACAGGACATATGATATCACAACAATTTATTCTTGAAAAAGGCACCAGGCAAGGTTGTCCATTGTCCCCAATGCTGTTTGCTTTATTGTTGGAAACTCTCGCCCAAGCTGTAAGGCAGAGCTCCTCAATAAAACCCATACACCTTAATAACACACAACACCATATCTCCTTGTATGCAGATTACATTATACTGAATATGTCAGATACTTCAAATTCCGTCCCTCATGCTTTGACATTATTCAACTAATTTGACTTCTTTTCTGGCTATAAAATTAACTGGTCGAAATCTATTATAATGCCATTAAACACAATAGCCAGCTTATCATCCCTCTCATCTTCCTTCCCTACTCAAATTCTACCCTCCGGATTCACTTATCTATTAAGATATTCCCCAACATTAACAAAATTTGCAAGGATTACTACACACACATGTTAGATACAATTAAATCCGATCTCACAAGATGGTCCCCTTTGCACCTTTCATTACATGGTAGGATCTTAGTCATCAAAATGAACATTCTTCCTCGCATAAATTTCTTGTTTTCTATGATCCCCCTTAGTCCCTTTCCTAAATTCTTCAAAGACATAGATACAATCTGTAAAAAATTCACCTGGAATAACAAACGTGCTAGAATACATCTTGAAACCCTTCAACGCCCTAAACTTGCAGGCGGCCTAGTTTACCCTTTATTTTCCCTCCTTGGTCTAATAATAATGTGCATGTTCTAGATGACTTGTTTGATGACAATTGTCTACAAACTTTCCAAACACTTCAGGAAAAATTATCTTCCTCCTATATCCTTTTTCTTTTATCACAGGATCCACTCAGTACTACGCGCAACCGGGCTCCCTCTGGCCTCCCCTTTGTGCGAACACGCCCTGTACAAATTCCTTACCTTTTCTAATACCACACAGGATTTAGTCTCTTTTTTGTACAATACATTTATTAAGACCAAACTGAAACCTTTGGGTGTGGTGACAATATGGCATTGGGAATTTGAACAACTAAAGGTGAAACGTAACTGGGAGAATATCTGGGAGAATGTATTTATTTCCTCTAAGAACCTGGCACATCAGATGATTAATTACAAACTGACCCACAGATTTTATGTCACTCCTCATCGTGCCCAACAAATGAAACTAATTACTGATAATTCCTGCAAGATATGTAATATCGGGATTCCGGGCTATTTTCTACATATGTTCTGGGAATGCCATTATATATTAGAGTTTTGGAAATAGGTTGTAAACAGATAAAACATGTGTCTGTAATTTAGATTATGCATTTGCCAGATTACAAACAAATGGTTGGTTGTTGCTGGCCTCAACTGTTTTGCGCTGGCTAATTTGGTAGCGTTTCAAAAGACAGAGACAAACAATCAATCAATTTTTATTTTTGTATAGAGCCATTTACAAACAGGTTGTCACACAGCACTTCACAATTGGCATTTTCCAGAGGGAATCAAAAAAACTGAAAACCATTGGAGCCAATATGGGAGACTGGAAAATTATTCCCTGACCCCTTAAAAGGCGGTCGAGATGAACTCCTGGAAAATGGTGGGATACAGAGAAAAACAAAACAAATAGTCCTTGAGGCTCATGAGGCTTAACAGACCACCAGAAGGGCATTCTAAGTGTAGGGGTGGG
Source organism: Aldrovandia affinis (assembly GCA_029706075.1). Taxonomy (NCBI): domain Eukaryota; kingdom Metazoa; phylum Chordata; class Actinopteri; order Notacanthiformes; family Halosauridae; genus Aldrovandia; species Aldrovandia affinis. The sequence goes on along the minus strand of JAINUG010000202.1, from coordinate 83,359 downwards.
GTGGGCCTCATCCCTCCAGATACCAGGGCAGGGCGGGGGATGGAACCAGCAGCTAGGGTTCCGGACCAGCGGCATCCGGCTAACACATGGCAGGGGTGGGGGGTTGACTCTGGGGCAGGTGAGCTCCGGCAGGTGCTGCGAAGCCGGGGAGAAAAGTGGAAAGGTGCAATTATGACTATGATAAATATCACACCGGATCAGGGGAAAGAGTAGAGTGATAACACTTTTGCACCAGCAGAAGTAATCTAGGGCTGCATTACTAATTAGGTGAGTGGCACAGAGAGCACGCAGCCATGAGGGCACTCAGAGACCAACCCACCACATCATCAGTGTTCCTGATAGGGGCGGATCATCACTTATGATTGGTGACAGGAAGGACAGCTCATTGCACCAGAAGGCTCTATTGCTACGCCCCCTCCACATCTGCACCTAATGATTATAAGAGAGACTAAAGAGATGTGTTTTAGTGTTATAGTCTACACGATAATTTATAGGAAGCCAGTGAAGTGATGCTAACACAGGACTAATGTGCTCATACTTCTTTGTTCTAGTCAGGATCCTTGCAGCAGCATTCTGTACGAGTTGTAGGCTCCTGAGTGAGGTATTAGAACAGCCAGACAGTAATGCATTGCAATAATCTAATCTAGATGTAACAAAGGCATGTACCAATTTTTCTGTATCTATTAATGTTAATGTTAGCCCTAATTTTGGCAATATTCCTCAAGTGAAAAAAGGCTACTCTGGAAATGTTTTTGATGTGACTATCAAATGAGAGACCAGGATCTATAGAAACACCAAGGTCTTTACGACCATACTTGCAGCAACAGAGTTATCATCCAGATTAAGAGATAAATCAGATAACCCTCTCAGGGCCCCAAGACCAACATCTCTGTTTTATCTGTATTCAACAATAGAAAATTATCTGACATCCAGTCTTTTATGTCTTTAAAGCAGGCCTCCAACTGTTCGAATTGTCCTTCGCCAGGTTTCATTGATAAGTATAATTGTGTGTCATCTGCGTAGCAGTGAAAATGTACGCCATGTTTACGAATGATATCACCAAGTGGCAACATGTAAAGGGAGAACAATAATGGCCCAAAAACAGAACCTTAAGGGACACCATATTCCACCTTGATGAGAGCAGAGGGCTCATCATTTAACTGCACAAATTGATACCTATCTGGATTTAAACCAGGAGAGTGCCTGTCCATGCAGTCCAACTAGGTTTTCAAGTCTGCTCAGAAGAGTTTGGTGGTCTATTGTGTCAAACGCAGCACTTAAGTCCAAAAGCACAAGAATAGAGACACATCCACGGTCAGCTGATATCAGTAAGTCATTGACAACTTTAATAGGAGCAGTCTCAGTGCTATAGTGTTGCCTAAATCCTGACTGAAAAGTTTCATAGATGTCATTTGATATCAGGAATGAAGATTGTCTGGATCAAGGTTTGGTTTCTTTAAAAGTGGCTTAATTACTGCCACTTTTTGAGAATTTGGCATATAGCCTGATGAAAGAGATAGGTTAATAATGTCTAGCTTGGATTGCCCCATAACCGGAAGAAGTTCTTTAACAAGTTTTGTTGGGATTGGGTCTAATTGGCAAGTAGATGGTTTGGAGGACATAACCAATTTAGAAAATTCAGTCTACTCCAGAGCACTAAAAAACTCAAGAGTAGCCATAGGACCCCTGTCTTGGTAAGCCTGTGCTTTCTGATCAGTGTCCGCTACAGCAGAAGGTGCCATTTTAGTAATTTTATCTCTAATTTTCTCAATCTTCTCAGAGAAAAAGTTCATGAAATCATTACTATTATAGGCTGCTGGAGGCTTAGCATTGGTTTCAGTCTGGTTATTTGTCAGTTTGGCCACTGTATCAACATTTTTGGGGGGATTATTCTTATTATGCTCAATCAGATCAGACAAATAGGTTGACCTTGCGGAGGAGAGAGCATATTTGTACTGTACCAGACTGTCTTTCCAGGCAGAATAAAATACTTCTAATTTAGTGGATCGCCACTTCCGTTCCAACTTGCGAGAAGCTTGTTTAAGAGCACGTGTGTGGTCAGTATACCATGGTGCAAGCTTTTTTTGGCTAGTTTTTTTCTTTTTGAGAGGCGCAACAACATCAAGAGTGTTGCACAGGGTGTAATTTAGATTGTTCGTCAGCTGATCAATAGATTGTAGACTAGTGGGATCCTGATTAAGAGTAAATGATTCTTGGAACATACTGACAAATTTAGGTATCGTAGAGGAATTTAGGGAGCGACTAAAGTAGAACACTGGTTTTGATCTAATAGCAGTGGTAGCATGAATTTCAAACGTAATAAGGAAATGGTCAGAGAGCACAGGATTATGAGGAGAGACAACTAGATTGCTAATGCTAATACCATAGGATAAAGCGTCCAGTGTATGTTGATGACAATGAGTCGGCCCAGACACATTTTGGACAAAACCAACGGAGTCAAGAATAGAAGCAAAAGCCTTCACTAGAGAATCGTTTCCATTATCAACATGAATATTAAAGTCACCTATAATCACAACTTTATCTGCCATAACTGCTAGGTTTGATAAAAAGTCAGAAAACTCTGAGAGGAAAGCAGCATAGGGTCCAGGGGGTCTGTAGATAGTAAATAGTATAAAAGATGAAGTAAATATAGATCTATTATCTACATTTGTCTGTATGGAGCCCAGGGAAAGCATTTCAAATGAAGAGAATATGATTATAGATTTCTTAGTAAGGCGTAGTCTAGTGTCAAAAATAACAGCCACGCCACCACCTCTGCCTGACTGTCGAGGATTGTGACAACCAGAGTATCCAACCGGGGTAGATTCATTTAATGCTATGTACTCATCAGGTCTAAGCCAAGTCTCTGTCAAACTTAAAATGTCAAGTTTATAATCAGTGAGCTTTAGGAGCTAGTGATCTTATATTTAGTAACCCAATTTTAAGGAGAGTTCTATCGAAATTAGGTTTAGCATTTAGCATTTGCATTAAATTTGCCTTGACTAATTTGGTACAGTTTCAAAAGATGGAGAGAAACGATGGTCACATTTCAAAAGACAGAGAGAAAACTGACTCTGCTCACTTCCTCACAATTTTTATAAAACTGTAGCTAGGGCTTAAGGTAAAATGGGTTGTTTTTGGATAGCTGCTTACACCCTTGCTGGATATTTAAATGCTTAATGCTACTAACACATAGGTTTATTTTTTAGATAGCTGATTTCACTCCATGTGTACAAATGTATGAAATGTTTAACCATTTAGACCAAGATGCGTAGTTTAAAAGACATTCGTTTAAAAAATAATTGTTTTAATTCAAGGGTGGCCAAGATAGGTCCCCATACAGGAGCACACAATGCCTAAAAAATGGCTAAATGCCTTACATGCATTTAGCCGTTTAAAAGTATTGGTAACTAGTAACAGTGATCACTACTCTGAGTGAGTCAACCAAGGAGATTGACTGTAGGATATCAGTGCAGCCCTTTGAATTGTCCACAGTATCAAACCTGTTAAAAGAATGAGTTCAGTTCTTTAGCAAAATCAACTGACATACCCATCATATTCCTCATTGTTTCCCACCTCCTTCTGGGGTTGCCGGCCTTGTGTACTTCTTTTGCCTTTCTGACATTCTCTTTTAACTCCCTTTCAGTTTGTTTCAATCCCGGAATGTCATTGTTCTTAAAAGCCATTTTCTTTAAGTTTATTGTTTGTTTGATGTCTTTAGTGATGTATGTCTTATTATTTGGGTACACTTTTTCAGTTTTGTAGGGATAATTAACTGCACATAGAAATGAATGTAGTCTGTTGTAACTGTGGAATAATTTTTTTTTGTTCTGTCTGTATTATGTTGAAATGCTGAAAATCTGTAATTGTTAAATAGGCACAGTTCTGTTCTACTTTAGACAAAAAGTGTTCGCGCTGAAAGATAAAAAGTCCTACGTCGCACCACAGGGGGTAATCACACGGTGGGGTCTGAGCTTTTATGACTGCAGTAATTTCCATCTTTTTTGCTGTTGGCAAAACAATAAAGTTCATGTTTCAAATAAAGTTACCCCCTATTCCCTCCCCTTTTATTTGGTTCCCTCCCCTTCTTTTTGTTTCTTATAAATATGGCATTTAAACCTGAAGACGGGTATTCATGACACCACTTAATATAAACACAAATTCCTCCCCCTGTTTTTTACGGAATTTTTTGATCATCAGTCTGATCTTCTTTGTGTTGTAATTATTCTTTGTTTAATCTAGATGATTATTGGGTTACTGATGATGTATCAAATAAACAACACAAAAGAGCTATATGTTATGCTCAAACATATTTAGTTAAACTTTTTTTTTTGAGTAATACTGTTTTATTATGAAAGATGTAGGTGTGAAAAGATTATATGAAAGCTGCAGTAAATTCTTATATAAATAAAAAAAATTAAAACAGAGAGCTATCTCCACGACCTTAGCTGCAAACAACGCTAATTCGGAAAGAGCTGTGAAAAGATACAGCTAGCAGTATCGGATTTCTGAATGGTACAGAAGCCGCCAGCTCCCTTCCTCAAGACTCATTGCTGACAATGAACTTTTCGCACTGGAAAGGGACTCAGAGACTTCACAGCAGCTGTGAACTGTGGTGAGAGACACCACAAGGAAACATCGGACTCATTGAAGACTTGGCTACCGGACTTCCCACATCTCTTCCAAGCCTGGCATTCATCGAACCCACCTACCGCAGAGCAAAGGACACACAGTAAGGCTGTAACACTGGGCATAGCATAGCTTAGCAATGGACTGTTTATATCCATGACTGAATGTACAAACTGTTGTGTGTATCATGGTTCTTGACACTGCGTTTACCATTGTTTTTGTAGCTCATTCACTGCCTGCATTAAATACACCACCTATAGACCCAGGTCTTTTTGTATTCTTACCTATTAACCCTGTCATAACCTGACATTCTAATCTCAATACATGGAATAACTCCACATTTATTTTGGTGTATGCAGTAAGTCCCATCTTTCCTTTTGCCTTAGTAGCAAACTAGGTTAAATCTTCCCTCCATATTTCCTCTGTGTTCTCAATGATACTATGCTTAAAGTGTGTATGCACATGTGTGTGACCCATGCACATGTGAGAGAACACACACATGCATGCACAGCCATGTGCCCCAGAAAGCCTGTGCACAAACATGCCCAACACAGACATGCACACAGATACACACATCCATTGCCGTGTAGGCATTGTTGAAAGGTAGCTTTAGACACCTTGTAACCCCAAGATGGCAGGTTGTTTTGGAGATCTTGAACTATGCCCCTTGGACTTTTTTTGCCTCTGGAACCATCTGTTTCACTACACGTTGGGGCAAGATAGACTTGCGTCCCCTACCTGGCAAGTTAGCTACAGTGGCCTTAAACTTTCTAATAATTAACACAACAGTAGAAAGCAGTATCTTTTAACTTTTTTGTTTTTGTAGCCATCTCCTGATCTGTATATGTCAATAAACCTGGTGCAGGAAAGAGGGATACAGGTTTATGGGGCACTGGGACTCCTTTTGGAATAGGGGTGACCTGTACAAGTGGGACAGGTTATACTTGAACCAGAGAGGTACAGATGCATTGGGCCAGCGTATGCTTAGGGTAGCGGAGGAATATTTAAACTAGAGACTGGGGGGACAGGGAAGGAAATTAGTAGTAGTAGTATTATGGATAGGGAGGTACAGACTGCCCATATGGAAGATACCAGGGAGGAGTATAATATGAGGATATAATTAATAAAGATTTTTTAGATCATAATGTGAATAGAGGTGGTTCGGCACACTCATGTGTGGAGGGGAAGGACAACGTAAGTCGGAGTAAGGCTCTGAAGTTCATGTGTTTAAATGCAAGAAGCATAACAAATATTTTTTTTGGAACTGGAGGCTGTCATGTTGAATGGGGGTTATGACATTGTTGGGATTACTGAGACATGGCTTGGCGCAGCGGATGGGGATGCATATAATGTAGAGGGGTACAAATTGTTTAGGAAGGACATAACTAACAAAAGAGGAGGGGGAGTGGCCCTTTATGTGAAAGACAATCTTAATGTGCAGGAATTTCCAGGTATAAACTCATTCGTTTCTTGTGAGGACATCTGGATTAGATTACTGGGAGATCATGAGAAGGGCCTTAATATAGGGGAATGCTATAGACCTCCAGCTTCAGACAGTAACATAAATAGCACGCTCTTTGGTAACATAAAACAAACCTGTGCTGAAGGAGAGATGATAATAATGGGCGACCTCAGTTACCCCTCTATTAATTGGGAGATAGTGACAGGTCAGGGCAAATGTGAAGAGGAGGTTTTAGATATGGTCAATGGCTGCTTTTTGGTACAGTCTGTTACTCAGCCTATGAGAGGAAAATCAATACTGGATCTGGTTTTGTGTAACAATCCTGATAGAATTTGCAGCACAGATGTAGGAGAACCACTAGGGGTAAGTGACCACAGTGCAGTTATTTTAGATATTTTTTGGCAAGTTAAGACAGCCTCCTCTAACTCTCGAATTTTTAATTTTAGACGAGCTGACTTTTAATAAGATGAGAGAGAATTCAAGTAATATAAATTGGGTAAAACTTCTAGATTGCAGAACTGTGAATGAAAAATGGATTATATTTAAAAGGGTTATTGTAGATGTACAGTGTAAATTCATCCCCAAAGCAAGGAAAAATAGGATGAAAAAACAGTCTCCACAGTGGATGACTAAAGCATTGCAGGAGATTTTGAGGCAAAAGAAGCGACTATATAAAAGCGAATATATAAAAAGGATAACTCAGAGAGAAACAAGTTAGATTATTGTAATATGCAGGCTAAGGCTAAAAAGGAAATAAGATCAGCTAAAAAGCGGTTTGAAATTAAAATTTCCCAAGATGCAAAAAGTAATCCTAAGAAGTTTTTTCAATATTGTAGTAGAAAAAGGAAAGTTAAGGATGAGGTTAAGTCCATTAAGAATAAGGAAGGAACCTTGGTTTATAATATTAAGGATATTGCTAACACACTAAACACTTACTTTGTTGAGAGCTTTACTAGAGAAGAGGTTATAAATATGCCTAAAAATAGACATGGTACAGAATGTTTTGGAGGACTTTGAGGTAAGGGATGTAGAAGTACTACAAAAACTACAAAAACTTAAGACAAATAAGGCAGCAGGCCCGGATGGCATATATCCCAGAGTACTCAAAGAACTTGGGGAAATGATATATAAACCATTGACAGACATTTTCATTCAATCCATAATCACTGGAGAAATACCAGATTAATGGAAGCAGGGTAGTATAATTCCAATATATAAGTAGGGGGACCGTACTGACCCAGGGAACTATAGGCCTGTCAGTTTAACTTGCATCGCATATAAAATGCTGGAAGGTATTATTAGGGATAAGTTGGAATCATTCTTGAAAAATAATAGTATTTTAAGGGAGAGCCAACATGGTTTTCTCAAAGGGAGGTCATGCCTAACAAACCTCCTGGACTTTTTCGAAGAGGCTACAAAGTGTGTTGACCTGAACCAGGCTTATGATATTATATATTTGGACTTTCAGAAAGCATTTGACAAGGTACCACATGAGAGGCTCATTGCTAAAATGAATTCAGTAGGAATTGCAGGAGTAGTTTCAGAGTAGGTTCATAATTATCTGCAAGGGCGAATACAAAGAGTAACAGTAGGTGGGGCCATATCTGACCTCGGTGCTGTGGGCAGTGGTGTCCCGCAGGGATTGGTGCTGGGACCTCTGCTCTTCCTTATTTACATAAATGATCTGGATATGGACGTTAGTAGCAAAATAGTTAAATTTGCAGATGATACTTGGGGGTTTGGCAAACAGTTTGGAATCGACTAAAGTAATCCAAGATGATTTAAACAAAATCCAAAAATGGGCAGATACATGGCAGATGACATTCAATATTGCTAAATGTAAAGTTATGCATGTGGGAAATAAAAACATTAGACAGGAGTATTTTATAGGAGGAGAATAGTTAGTAGGTGTTCAATTTGAAAAAGACTTAGGAATTGTTGTTGATCAAAGCCTATCTGTATCAAAGCAGTATGCTACAGCAGTGAAAAAAGTCGATAGGATGCTGGGATACATAGCAAAAAGTATTGAGTATAAATCAAAGGAGGTTATATTAATGTTATATAATGCCTTTGTCAGAAGCCACTTAGAATACTGTGTGCAGTTCTGGGCACCGCACTACAAGAAAGCTCTACAAGCACTACAAGAAGCTCTTGAAAAAGTCCAAAGAAGGGCAACTAAACTGATACCGGGTATGAAAGGTAAAAGTTATGATGATAGACTTAAGGCACTCAATCTATTTAAACTTAGCAAACGGGACTTAGGGGGGATTTGATTGAGGTTTTTAAATTCCTAAAAGGGATTAACAAAGTAAAATACCAAAGATTTTAAAAGATAAATGTGGTCAGCAGAACAAGAGGCCACAGGTGGAAATTAGTTAAAGACAAATTCTGCACAGATATTAGGAAGTTTTTCTTTACACAGAGAGTTGTCAATGCCTGGAACAGCTTACCAGGTTGGGTAGTAGAGGCAGAAATGCTTGGGTTATTCAAGTGCAGGCTAGATGTAGTACTAGATGCTCTTTAGATTAGGACATGATGAGCCTAGATGGGCCGAACGGCCCCTGTTCTCATCATTATGTATTCTTATGTATTCTTATGTTCTTATGTTCTTCTTAATAACCTTTTGTCTGATGCTTTCAGGGAGTTATTTGCCTTTCACCATGATGATGGCTGACCACAGCATTTAAAATGTGTGGAGTGTTCCTTATTTTTTATATCCTAGGGAAACAGAATACCAAACAGACCACAAGAGCGAACTAGCCACTGTAGCCACAATTCAAAGGCAGCAATAAAACAAACAGAGCGGAAAATATCTGCTAAATAATGGCTAAACCTAATACAATACATAAACAAGTAGACATGAGTGCAATACTAAACAGCTACATCCCTAAGTTTACAAAACCGGACTACAGGGAGAGGTGCACCCTGAAGAGGTCAATCTTCAGTTGTCGCTTGAAGGTGGCCAGGGTCTCAGCTGTTCTGACTTCCACGGGAAGGTCATTCCACCATCATGGAGCCAGAACTGACAGGAGATGGCCAGATGGCAGATGCCGGAAGGCCAGCCAGAAGCGAGTTGCAGTAGTCCAAGCGGGACAGTACCATTGCTTGGACCAGGAGCTGGGTAGAGTACATGGTAAGGAAGGGACGGATCCTCCTGATGTTATACAGGAAGAATCTGCATGACTGGCTTACCGCTGCAATGTTCATTGATAGGGACAGCCTGTTGTCCATCACCACACCGAGATTCTTCGCCCAGGGTGATGATGTCACCAAGGTGTCACCTAGAGAATTTGAGAAATCAAGGCGGGGAGAGTTTAGAGCAGGAATGAAGATTAGTTCTGTTTTACCTGGGTTGAGCTTTAGGTGGTGACTGTCCATCCAGCTTTGAATGTCCCTCAGGCAAGCAGAGATGCGGGTTGAGACCTGTGTGTCTGATGGGGAGAAGGAGAGAAAGAGTTGAGTGTCATGACATAGTATAATTTAAGACAATCCTACCATCTTCATTCAATAACAAATTCGTTTTTTTCTTATGCAAATGAGTACTTCACTAGTTGAAACATTAGAAACAAATAAAGAGATAATATGGCACTCTATAAAGACTTAGAACATATGTAATGCAAATGTTATTCAACATAACAGTAAATACATTTTGGTACACTTGGTAATACTAGCCTCACAAATAAATTGTTTACCTTTAACCCATATCCACCTAATACATTATTCTGTATAAACATGGTGTGCTAAACAACAACAAAAGGTGTAAATTGAAAAACTATGAAAATTTGAAAATATATATTTGTACATAATTTATAATAGACTAATACATAATTTGTGGTGATATATGGTATGTCATATTGATTAAATATTTTAACAAATTTGTGTTATTATATACAAAATTGTTGTGCAAAATTATGTACAGCTAAATTCTTACAATCTTACATGTATTTGTCACATGTATATTTACATGTAACCATTTAGAAATTTGACATGAGTAATATTTCAATTCAATCCATTCGTATCATTCTCTGTAATGTCACAAGTTCATCTCATTGTTAATTGTGTTATTAGCTTCAATTTTTGTGAGACGGCACTCATGCTGTCGACCATAACTCTGGCACTCCAGAGCCACTGTGCATAGCGAATGTCTTGTTGGCTTCCTTCCCCCCTCCCTGGGGCGGACAGCCAATTTCCACCCCCTGGTGGTACTCCTGGCAAGAGCCAACTCGGACTGGGGAATTGAACCCCGGTCGCCATGGCCAGCATCGGATGTTGAAACCACTAGACTATGCCGGAGGCCTCAATGCTCTATTCTAATAAAGCTGGTAATGCTATAATGGAAAATAATCTCTCCTGAGTCTTGATAGCAATCACTGCTACATTGAATTATATAGGTTCAATTTATTTAAACTTTCAGAAAATCCTGTTGGTGGTACTTAATTTAGTTGTGTGAGTCTAACAAAATTATGAAATTAATATTAAGTAGCTAGGTTTTACTTAATTTATCTTTCAGATGTTGAAGAAAATCATGTTGGTAGTACCTAATTTAGTTGTGTTAATCTGATAATTATAGGCTCATAGCATTTACTTAATATGCCCAAATTTGGATTACTTGAAAAGATGTATGGAAATTGTTACCTAGATTTTTTACAGTATATTATTCACGCACTTTACATACCGAACAAATTCAAATTGTGTCATCATGTTGAACGTGCACCTTACAAGTACCAGCAGTTTCCATTTGCTTTGGTGTGTGGGGAAACTCCCAAATTAAACCTTCTGCCATTGTCTAGAGCTGGAGCTCCTACTGCTTTCCTGTAGCTTCTACCTCCTGTCAAGTTTATTGTTTGAGAGTCTCTGAAGTCATGCAATTTTGTCTTTGTATTATGAGCTTTAATGTAAACAATGCAAGCATTTAGGTTAGCGATGTCATGAATGTACCAAATTATTTTATGGTACCACTTTAGTGACTTTGTTTGTCTCTTGTAACATGTATTTGTTATATAATGATATCATATTTGGATGTTGTACCTCAACATGCATTTAAATTTCATTGAATTTCATTGAGATTCTAATCTCCTTTTTTTTGTCTAGTTATTTAATGTTGTGTGCTGATCTTTGTGGTGTATTATGTGTAAATACAATGTTTTAATAATATATATATTTTTTTTTTTTAAACAGTGACATAACAAAGTACCAATCCCACTAGATGAGGGTTTCTCTCTAACTTCACAATCCTCAATGTCAAGCAGTTAGCTAGCTATCTAACATTAGCCCAGTTAAGTTGAAACATGCGAGATGCGATTAATTATTTGCTAGATAAGTTACCTAGTAGCTAACTTTAGCTATAACAAATCAAATCAAATCAAGTTTATTTGTATAGCGCTTTTCACAACAGAATTGTCACAAAACGCTTAACAGAGGGGGAACCCAGGCCTAGACCCCCAAAAGCAAGCCTAACGGCAACAGTGGCAAGGAAAAACTCCCTAGGTAGGGAGAAACCTTGGGAGGAACCAGACTAAAAAGGGGGGGAGCCCATCCTCTTCTGGCCGGCACAGGGTATGTCCAAAAAAGACCATGTCATGGTCAGTCCAAGGTTAGTCTGAGTTAGGTAGTCAGCGGGGGGGGCTAAACCACGCGGAGAGGGTCCAGATCCAGGAACTGGGGTTGGCGTGGGGGTGAGGGTTGATGGGGGCAGCTCACACTTCTCGCAGGATCTAGGGCAGGTGCCCCCGAGTCAGAGGCCGAGGCAGAGAAGAGAACATGCAGTCAGAAAAAAAAAGCAGTGCTATAGCCAGTAGCATTATGTAAGAGCAGGGGAGCACAAGCATAGGAAATATACAGATAGCCCCAACAGGTGTAAGCTATGGCAGCATACCTATTAGGAGAGGGACAGAGAAAACACGCAGCCATGTGAGAGTTCCAAACAATCCACACCTGATCAAGGATAACCAGCATAACAGTGGTGGTAACACATTGAGGAGGTGACAGTATGGAAAGTTTCTCACTCCATAAGACACTAAGGCACGGCCTTCTCCATCTCTCCACCTAGACTATGTTTGGAAGTAAGCTAGGCTGAAAAGATATGTTTTTAATCTACACTTAAAAATTGAAACTGTGTCCGAATCCCTAACATGCCTTGGTAAACCGTTCCACAACAGAGGAGCTCTAAAAGAGAAGGCTCTACCACCAGCTGTGCTCTTCAAAATTCTAGGGAGTAATAGATGGCCGGCTTCTTGTGAACGAAGCAGTCGTGGTCGGCTTATAGGGGGCAATCATTTCGGTCAGATATAAAGGTGCAAGTCCGTTTACTGCTTTAAAAGTTAGCAACAGTACTTTATAATCAGCCCGATATTTAATAGGAAGCCAATATAGTGATGCTAACACTGGAGTAATGTGCTCATACTTTTTGGATCTAGTCAAAATACGTGCCGCTGTATTCTGTACTAGTTGAAGACTCTTTAGAGAGCTACTAGAGGAGCCGGATAATAGGGCATTACAATAGTCTAGCCTCGATGCAACAAAAGCATGCATCAAGGTTTTAGCATCCTCTAATGACAGAAAGTGCCGAATTTTAGCTATGTTTCTTAGGTGAAAGAAAGCTACTCTGGAAGTGTTGTTAATATGACTGTCAAATGTAAGGTCCTGATCAATAATAAAACCAAGGTTCTTAACCATAATACTTGATGTAACTATGCAATCACCTGCATTTAACTGCAGATCCAACTTGTTCCTTAATTTTTTGGGGCCCAAAACCATCATCTCTGTTTTATCTGAATTTAAAAGCAGGAAATTTACTGTCATCCAGTTCTTTATATCAGAGATACAAGCCTCTAATTGAGTGAGTTTAAGTGTTTCACCTGGTTTCATTGATATGTACAGCTGTGTATCATCGGCATAGCAATGGAAATTTACACCATGTTTACGAATAACATTACCGAGTGGTAGCAAGTATAATGAGAACAGTAATGGTCCCAGCACTGAGCCTTGTGGAATACCATATTTAACCTGAGAGTAGTCAGAGAACTCTTGATCTAATTGCACAAATTGAAACCGGTATAATAAGTATGATTTAAACCATGAGAGTGCCCGTCCACGCAAAACCAACCAGGTTTTCTAGCCTATGAAGGAGAATCTGGTGGTCAATAGTGTCAAAAGCAGCACTTATGTCAAGGAGACTAGAATAGAAACACAACCAGTGTCCAATGCTAACAGTAAGTCATTTACAACTTTAATAAGTGCTGTCTCAGTGCTATGGTTTGGTCTAAAACCTGATTGTAATGTTTCATATAGATTATTCGTTTTTAGGAAAGCAGTTAATTGTTGAGCTACAGATTTCTCTAAAATTTTTGACAAAAAGGGCAGATTTGAAATGGGCCTATAGTTCTTCAGATTAACAGGATCAAGATTTGGTTTCTTTAGAAGAGGCTTGATTACTGCTACTTTTAAAGACCTAGGTACGCAACCCAATAATAGGGATGTATTTATGATATCTAACATGGGCTGGCCTAGCACAGGCAAAAGCTCTTTAATAAGCTTTGTTGGTATGGGGTCTAACAGACATGTAGATGATTTGGAGGACATAACCAGTTTACTGAATTTGTCCAGATCCAAGGGAGTGAAAAACTCAAGGGTCTCTACGCAACCCTGCTCCTGATAGCCCTGTGCTATCTCGGCAGTTGGAGTGCTAGATATTGGAGTCATTTTCATAATTTGTTCTCTGATTGTCTCAATCTTATCAGTAAACGAGTTCATAAAGTCATTTGAATTATAGTTAGAAGGATAACTGATGGAAACTGAAGACTGTTTTTTTGTCAGTTTAGCTACCGTGTTAAATAGAAATCTTGGGTTGTTTTTATTCTGGTCAATTAGTTTCGAAGTACGATGACCTAGCTGTAGTAAGAGCGTGCTTGTATTCGATGAGGCTGTCCTTCCAAGCAGAGCGAAAAACCTCTAAATTGGTAGAGCGCCATCTGCGTTCTAATTTTCTGGAAACTTGTTTAAGGGCACGGGTATGGTCGGTAAACCAGGGTGCAAGTTTCTTCTCACTGCATTTTTTTCTCTTGAGGGGTGCGACCGCATCAAGTGTATTCCGTAAATGTGATTTAACGCATCAGTTTGATGATCAATTGACAAAAGGCTATTTGGGTCCTGACTTGATACTAAGGATTCGGGAAGTAAGTTTATAAATTTTGAAGCCGTCAATGAATTTATAGAGCGGCTGGAATAGTATTTAGGTTCCGATTTAATAGGAATATTTACCTGAATTTCAAAAGAAATCAAAAAGTGATCCGATAGTACAGGATTTTGGGGAGACACAATGATATTCTCGACATCGATACCATAGGATAAGACTAAATCTAAGGTATGATTGTGGCGGTTGGTTGGTTCAGATATATTTTGAACAAAACCGACAGAGTCAATAATAGCTGCAAAAGCCAGTCCTAAAGGGTCACTGTCATTATCAACATGTATGTTGAAATCTCCAACAATCACAACTTTATCCGCCATAGTTGCCAAGCTTGATAAAAACTCTGCAAACTCGGAGAGAAAAACAGTATACGGTCCAGGTGGTCTATAAATAGTTATTAAGAGGAAGGATTGCACTGAGGTAACTAGATCTTTTGACCGTCCAGAAAGCATAGAAAGCGATTCAAAAGAGGAGAACTTATCCCCACATTTAGGTGTAAAACTAAATTTTGTCGAAAAAATCACAGCAACACCGCCCCCTCTACCGGACAGACGCAAAATCTGCAGTTTATTATTTGACATTGTAGAACCCTGTAAGATTCCACTCAAACACACCAAATGGCAGAAGTGTCCGAGTGGTGAAGGATAGCGTGTAGCCTTACCTTTGTGATACCGGAACAGGATTAAATGGAGGTTAATTAACTCCAAATACTCTATCTGACTCCAATGTATGTTAGCTTTTCTCGCAGGTGGTACAGCACACAGGAACAGCTGCTGGTGAGATGCAGGAGGAGCCAGGCCCGGAGTCACCCCACAGTCCCCGGAACCTCCATGTGCCAGCAGCTCCACTCCCAAGCAGAGTAGGAGGAAATGTATGGATTAAGTGGCCTTCTGCCAACAAGGAGAAAGAATGGCTCCTGTTTGATGATGATGTGGACAAAATCCTTGAACCAACGGTGAAGGGGGATGCTGACAGGAAGCTCCAGATGATGACAACCATCATCATCAGCCTTGCTGCTGGAGGAACAGGGTACCAAGACTCCCTATGTGAAGTACCGTAGGGCAGATAAGATCAGCCAGCTAAGGCAGGAGCTACGAAAGCTGAAGCGGCAGTTCAAGGAAGCAGGCGAGGAAGAGAGGAATGTGCTGGCAGAACTCCGCAGCATCCTCAGGAAGAAGCTCATCACTCTTCGCAGAGCAGAATGGCACAGAAGGCGGGCGAAAGAGAGGGCCAAGAAATAGTCTGCCTTCATTGCAAACCCCTTCGGGTTCACCAAGCAGCTGCTAGGCCAGAAACGCAGTGGCCACCTTGCTTGCTCCAAAGAGGAAATAGACCACCATCTCCGCAACACCTACAGTGATGCAGTGAGGGAGGAGGCCTTGATAAGATCACCTGCACCCACCACTGACTTCAACAGCAAGGAGCCCAGTTGGAAGGAGATCCAGAAGGTTGTCAAGGCTGCCAGAGCCAGTTCAGCCCCCGGACACAGCGGAGTGCTCTACAAAATGTACAAGAGGTGTCCCAGGCTCCTGCACCGATTGTGGAAGATCCTGAGGGTTATCTGGAGGAGGGGGAAGGTAGCCCAACAATGGAGATTTGCAGAAGGTGTCTGGATTCCTGAGGAGAACTCAAGGAACATCAAGCAGTTCAGGACCATCTCGCTGTTCAGCGTTGAGGGGAAGATATTCTTTAGTATCGTTGCCTGACATCTGACCGAGTACCTCCTGAAGAATGAGTATATCGACACCTCTGTGCAGAAGGGTGGAATCCCAAGGGTGCCAGGATGCCTTGAACACACAAGAGTGGTCACACAGCTCATCAGAGAGGCACGAGAAGGGAAAGGTGACCTGGCAGTGCTGTGGCTGGACCTCACCAATGTGTATGGGTCCATACCCCATAAGTTGGTGGAAACAGCACTGAAGCGACACCATGTCCCAGGCAAGATCAGAGACCTCATTTTTGACTATTACCACAGTTTCAATCTGAGATTCACCTCTGGGGCAGGCACATCAGAGTGGCACTGGCTGGAATGCACCAGTGGCATCATCCCTGGATGCACCATCTCAGTGATCCTCTTTGCCTTGGCCATGAACATGCTGGTCAAGTCAGCCGAGTGCAGAGGCCCTTTAACCAAGTCCGGAGTTTGGCAGCCCCCCATCAGAGCCTTCATGGATGACCTGACAGTAACAACAATGTCAGTGCAAGGGTGCAGATGGATCCTCCAGGGTTTGGAGAGGCTCATCACTTGGGCCCGGATGTGCTTTAAGCCAACAAAATCCAGGTCCCTGGTACTGAAGAGAGGGAAGGTGACTGACCGGTTTCGCTTCTCTCTGGAAGGTACCAAGATCACATCAGTCACCGAGAAATCCATCAAGAGTCTCGGCAAGACCTTTGACTGCACTCTGAAGGATGTTGCATCCATCAAGGCCACAAACCAGGAGCTGGAGGCATGGCTGGCAATGGTGGACAGGTCAAGGCTCCCAGGTAAATTCAAGGCCTGGATTTACCAACACGGCATCATCCCCAGGATTTTGTGGCCCCTGCTCATTTACGAGTTCCCACTGCCCACTGTTGAGGGCTTTGAGAGGAGGATTATCCATCACCTCCACAGGTGGCTGGGCCTGCCACGAAGCCTGAGTAGCATCGCTCTGTACAGGAAGAAGAACAAACTGAAACTCCCCATGAGCAGCCTGAATGAGGAGTTTAAGTTTACCCGTGTAAGGGAGGTCAGTACAGGGAGTCCAGCGACCCAAAAGTCTCGCAGACCGGCATCGAGGTGATGACTGGGAGGAAGTGGAGGGTGCAAGATGCAGTGGATGAGGCTGAGTCATGGCTATGCCACAGCATTCTGGTGGGGCCAGTGGCGTCTGGCTGAGCAGGGCTTGGTAGTATTCCAACGACCTGCTAAGACAAAGCCCATGGTAAAGACAGACGCCAACTGGACCAAGAGGAGGTAAGAGCTGGGGTCGAGGAGCTGTGCACAAGTCAGATGGTGGCGATGCGGCAGCAAGGTGCATGGACAAGATGGGAACAGGTAACAGACCGCAAGATCACCTGGTCCGAGCTGTGGCAGGCTGAGCCTTTCCGCATGAAGTTCCTGATACAGTCTGTCTATGACGTCCTGCCCAGTCCATCTAACCTCTTCTGCTGGGGCAAGGTTGACTCACCAGCATATCTCAGTTGTTGCCCAAAAGCACTGGGTGAAGGTAACTACTGCTGGCGCCATAACCAGGTGCTGAAGGTGATTGCTGAGTCCATCTGCAACGCCATAGACCAGACCAAGTGCCTCCGACCAGCAAGGTAGGTGATCGCCTTTGTTAGAGCAGGGGAGAAGCTCAAGCCTCATCCAAAGGCAGCAGTAAGGCTCTTCGGAACAGCACCGCAGGGAAACACAGCCTCCCCAAATTTCATATTTAAGATTTTTAACAATTTATTAAAGCCTCCAATTGGCAGTCTTAAATGGCAGTGACTGACAATGAACTGTAAGTGAGGTTTTGTGAGGTGAGTACTCCACCTTGATGAATGCCGTTTATTGAAAATTCGTTTAATTTAAACTTTTTTTGCAATATTAACTTTACTGTATTCGCATTTCTCACACCAAATAGCTCAGTGGAGCTGGAAAATGTTGCTTGGCACAATAACTAACTTCCAGTTGAAGAATTTCAAAATAAATGTTACGTAAACACAATTACTTCTGAAATACTTTATTGTTTCTCTGGTTATTATTACAAAAATGTTGTCAAATGTAAAGATGAGAAACGTATAGCTAAGGGTTAAAAGCCCAGAAGCTTCGCTAGACTGTAAACATCAAGAAGCGTTATGGTGCATGATGACGTCATCACGTCATGCGCCATGGGGTGTCATCACATTTTCAGTTTCCTCAGCAACAGCAGTATTCGGATCATTCTAGCGAAAACAGTTGGCTGGCATTTCTCACACCGCATAGCTCAGTCAATAGCAAACAGCCTTTTTATTAGACCCTGGTTCGCCCTGATTGGCTGCCGAGGGCACAAACAAAGCAACCAATCACACAACAACACAAGCATAACCGCATATTTGCACGAAAACTAGCAGGACAACTAACCGCTGGCTAACTACATACAGATATTTACAAGTATTTACAAGCACTTAGCAACAAGCTATGATAACAGGGGTAAGATCGCCACACAGCCCCCACCCAAGGGGTCACTAGTCCCCGACAACCCCGCAGTCCCCAAGCGATTTACCTTGTAATTTTGAGGTAGGTTGGTAACTGTCATTGCCGAGTGGGTCGAACGGTGGTGTGCTGTGTCACCTCCTCCGCTGCCGGTGGTGTTGAGGGGACAGGGCTGCTACATTCCTGTCCGCCAGCTGCGTCTTCGGCGGCGAGTGGGTGGTAGGGCGCAAGTCGATCCTGGTGGAGCATCACCAGACGCCCCCGGTTTGGCATGCGCACACGGTAAGTCACCTCACTCAGCCGCCCCACGACCTCACCAGGCCCGCGCCAGTGTGACTGCAGCTCAGGGGACAGGCGGGCATGCAGAGGCTGGATTCCTGTATGGCAGTTCTGTAGGACCACAGGACCAGGGGCAGATGGTGGTCCCCATCTTCCACCCAAGCGCCCCCTCAGTCGTCACAAGGTCTTACTGTTACCGAAGTGAGCACTCGGGGAACAAGGAGTTGGAGGAGGTCGCTTCCCAGCCCGGGTGCCTGCCATTGCCAATATGCCAGCCCGTCCCACAACTCAAGGCTCCTCCACTGCCTGTAGTAGCCCTTGAGCTTGGGCCCTTCAGCCAAGACCTCAGCCCATTGCAGCGGTTGTCCCGCCTCCAGCCAGCCCCTCACCTTCCGTAGCGTGCCGTCTGCCTCCTGACCCTCCTGCAGCTGCTCTGGTGACACTGGTAGCCACCCCGCCTCGCTGATGGTGTGAACTGCAGCCACTTCTGGCTCTACTTGGCTCTTTTCTTCTTGCCGGTGGCAGTGCCGGCAGCCCAGTTCATCACAGGGATGGCGGGACAGGGCATCGGCGTTGGTGTGGTGCCGCCCAGCCCTGTGCTCGATCTGGAAGTTGCACTCCTGTAGCTCTTCCAGCCACCGTGACACTTGGCCCTCTGGGTGTTTGAGGTTCAGGAGCCAGGTGAGCGAAGCGTGGTCAGTTCTGAGGCGGAAGTGGCTGCCTTGGAAGTAGGGCCTGAAGTGCCTCAGTGCCTTCACCACTGCCAGCAGCTCTCTGCAGGTCACGCAGTAGTTTCGCTCTGCCCGGCTCAGGGTGCCGCTGTAATAGGTGACCACTCACTCCCCATCACTGAGAGAGAGGACAGCTCCCACTCCCACGTTACTGGCGTCGGTGTCCATGATGAACGGGTGGTGCACTTTTCCATCCAGACGAACGGCTGGTACTTGTCAGTGAGGTGATGGAGGGGACTGGCAATGGAGACGAAATCCCGCACAAATCACTGGTAGTAGTCCACCAGCCCCAGGAAACTGCGTTCACCGGGGTCGGCCAGTCCTGCATGGCAGTCACCTTAGCTGGGTCGGTTGCTACCCCTCGCTCACTCACAACATGCCCCAGGAAGGCCGTCTCCCTCCAGCCTTACCCAGTCGGCCCACTCACGGTGGGATGGTTTGCTCCGCCGCCCTTAAAAAGGGCAGGATGGAATATGCTTTTGGCTGTGAAAACGGAAGGGATTTGCTCTGTGCCCGCCTTCACAAAGGCAGATGGAATTCTCACTTTTACGAGTGGGACCGAACTGGTTTCAGGCACAGCAGGCTGTTCCTGATTGAAGAGGATGGGTTCCTGGGACAGCGGTTTCCTCACAGCGCTGTCCCGGTGTCGTTTCCCGACGGCCGTGGGGATCAAGGCTTCAGCGCTGGTGCTGGGCAGTCCTGGCTCATCACATCAGTAGCAGCGGCCATGTCGTACCAGCGGAGGACGCTGTCGTTGCTGCTGCGGGAGTGAGCATGCCCAGCAGACTCCTCCTTGTAGCAGTCAACCTTGCGGACGCGGGGGCGGGCTGTCTGGCCTGGCACCTGGCAAAGGACGTCCTCCGCCCTCTCTGCTTCCTTGAGGGCCTCATGATGAAGGCTGGCACAGTCACTCCGGGGTAAGGGCCTGGAGGAAGGCATGCAGTGCGAGCTCTTCCTGCTCTGCTGCGCCGAATGACGGGTAGCCCTGCCATGTGTGTAGCCGCACGTCAGCGGCCACGGTCCCCCATCCCCTCCCGGCTCGCCTGGATCAATCACCGCTGTCAGGGCCTTCAGGTTGCCTTGGTCAGCGGCGTCAAGGTCCAGCAGTATTTGCAGTGCTGGGCCCTCCACGGCGAGTGCCAGGTGTGTCGCCATCACACCCTTGCTCCAGCCGCAGTGACGGGCAGCTAGCTGCAACTGGGCTAGGTACGGCTCCCACTGCGCTGCCCCGCTGTATCTGGCTAGCTTTGGCTGCGTGTTAGCTGGCACGCTAGCGCTAGCCATTGCCGGGCACGTAGGCCGAACCACACTGGCTCCGTCTGGTCATTCTGGGGCCCTCTCTTGGCGTATCGCTGGGCTTTGCAACTCGGCGCTCGTCGCCATCTCCGTAGTCCTGGTCTTTTGCCGTCTTTGCACCCCCAGCCTCACTTCCAGCTCTCGGATCGCTTCCTCCTACTCTCGCAGCTTTATCCCACTTCTGGACACCAGTGTGGCGTTCCGATGAGGAGGCAGAGGCAGAGACGGAGTTTATGGTTCAGGAATCGCCCCAGGGGAGCTTCTCTTTATTTCAGTCATCGCAGCAAAACAGTGACACACTCTGACCCGTTCGACCAGGCAAACTGCCTTTTCGTTAGACCCTGGTTCACCCTGATTGGCTGCCGAGGGCACAAACAAAGCAACCAATCACACAACAACACAAGCATAACCGCCTATTTGCACAAAAACTAGCGGGACAACTGCTGGCCAGCTACACACAGATATTTACAAGCACTTAGCAACAAGCTACAATAACAGGGGTAAGATCGCCACAATATATTTATAGCACACAATTGTTTTGCACAAAAACAATATTTACATCATACAGTGTGACATCATATGCATAGGTTATTTATGGAAGTACATTTACAATAGAACACAATTAAATTTGACATACCAGGTATGACCATCTTGTACAGACAAGTCTGACCCAAGTCAAACAATATATTTTTTCTGTCTGGCTGAAAACACAAGATATGCCTGCACAAAATATTATCAATAGTACCTCACAACTAAAGACATTTGTTTGTTCTTTAAATCTTTGGTTTCATCTGCAATTACACCAAAAATCTCACTTTCTTTTACTTCTCTTATTTTTTCACTTTGTACCATCTCAGATAAGCCCACAAGAACTTTGTTCTGGATTTGGTGGCTTGTGTACTTAGCATTGCCACATGGGTTCATACCTTTCTCTATTAGAGGGTCATGCTTTACTATTTCTTCTAAGATTGTCCAAAAATTACCCTTGTTGTGAGAGTCATCATACTGGGCATGTGACTGACTGCCTGGTAGATGCTCTGACGTGGTGGTGGTAGACTGGGTCCTTGTGAAGTCTGACCACACTGACTCTGACTAGCCTCAGGTAGGGAGCTGCTCTGGGGTCTGGTGGTGATGCAAGGGCTGGGGTCTATTTGCACCTGATCTGCCTGTTTGTTCTTCTTTAAAAATAAGTCTGATATGTCTCCCTTTCTTTTCATGATTGTTTTAATTGACCCTATGCAAAAATAAGACAGTCGATGGTTACATCTGAGCATCCAATTACCCACATTTTAGTCCAATCTCAATCTTAATTACAAATCCCCATTATCTTAACTACCTTAAAATCAACTCCCAGCCTAAATTACTAGCTAGATCATGGCTAGCCCTAATCTGCAGTAGGTAGCTATAATTTCGTACACCTTTAAGATAGCAAACAGGCTATCTGCAAATTGTGGTAATCTTTTGAGTAAGGTTAACAAATTCATAATAACAATTGTTTGTTTTGAGTTCAAGTATGAAAATCTAACTGAGTTAATGGATTTAAAATTGCTAAATGTTAACTTGCTGAACACTGACATCTGTACTAGTTACCCCACATTATCTAAACACTTGTATATACTGTAACTTACGACACTGCACTGTATATGCGTGGCGTGTATTACTAGCACAGATGTAAACATAATGTTAGGCTAAATTGGGAACCAATCTCTCTTATCTGATTAACTGTCTGTTATGGAGCCAAATTGCTAATATGCATCTGCACAGCGACTCAACTTTCATAAAAGTTGTTCAGGAAACCTAAACCTGATACAAGTTTTATTTCAAACTTACTTCAACATATGATGCTTTCGCCGCAGGTCTGCCGTAGTTGTGTCAGTCGCTCGCTTGACTTGTGAGCTGTGGAAATATTCTCTATTCCTCGTCCTCGATTTGAAAAAGGCGGTGCCGGATGTCAAAATAAACACTTCTTTCAACAAGAGGTGAAATGAGACATCAATCAGCAGCAAACTGCTAGTGATAGCGAATTAAATTTTAGGGTGGCACCCGGGGTGGCCAATCAGCTATCAGGGGTGTCCAGCGCCACCCCGGACACCCCTCTGGCTCCGCCAATGGGCGTAATGACCTACCATCATGTGTTAATCCGTTTTATATCTCATTTTTGTTATTTCAATATATTATTTAAGCAATATTTCCCCATTAAACAAATTAAATCGGGCGCTGCAAGGCGAAAAGAGAGGAAACAAAACAACTTTCTTGTACGGCTGCAAATCATGTTCCTTCTTTAAACAGTATTTAAAACTCTTAGGCCTACTGTCAGTAGCTTTTAACTGGTTAAATGATGTCTTTCTTTATCGCCAATGACATGCACCGAACTTCCACGAATATTTCAACTTTAAATGGGATTTATCTCACTCTTCCCATAAGCAGTTTGCAGGCAGAGCGCAGATTCAGTCGCCTTAAACTAATTAAGACATACCTGCGTTCTGCAATGCATGAGAAGCGTCTCTGGCATCACTTTTTGCCGAGACAGAAGTGAAAGTATTGACTTCGACAGTGTCATTGAGACATTTGCGAGGATGAAGAAAAGAAGAACACAGTTGGATTAGTGGCTCCTTCGAAGACTTTTATTTTTATTTCACCCCTTTTATTTCCCCCCTTATCTCCAGACACTAATCACACCCTGCACCCCAGCCAGACCCCTCCGTTCCACCTCCTCTGGCAAACTGACAGTCCCATCCCTCCAGGCTCCCGCTCCTCGCGGTCTCGTCTCTTCTCTGTCCTGACTCCTCGGTGGTGGAACGACCTTCTGCAATCGGTCAGGACCGCGGAATCACTTGTGATCTTCCGCAAGAGACTCAAAACCCACCTTTTCAGACTCCACTACCACTGAATTCTGTACATCTAGCTAATTGTCAGCACCACTGCCTACTTGCTCAACACTATGTATCCCTGCTTACTCCTCATTAAAAAAAATTAACATTTTTTTTTCCTTCCTAGTGTTACAGGTATGGTACACAGCTGCCTGCAATGATGTTTATCGCTGTATTACTGCACTAAACTATGATTGTTCCTACCAATGCATTAATGCACATCTTGTAAGTCGCTCTGGATAAGAACATCTGCTAAATGCTTAAAATGTAAAAAATGTAAATGTAAAGTCTATACAATTTGTATATATTGTTTCATGTTATTCACTTATCAGACAATGGCCTATCTAGCCTCAAATCAGTCATTGAAAAACACATCCTATTGACTCAACATAACTGTTGACTCTTGGCAGCTGATATTTCAAGTGTTAGTATAGCTTTGGGCTGTCATAACTCAGGCGACCAAACTAACCCTTCCTGAAGAAATGGTGGAAAGTCGCTTATGAATGTGACAGTATGGCAATACAGAACATATTAACTGAATTTCTACACAGCATAAAGCAACTAGTGATTTATAGTAATGTGATGTTAGCTCTAGTCTATCTTCCAAACTAGCTAATGTTATCTAGCTATCGATAGCCAACTGCCTGTGTGTGAAGTCCATCTGAACGAAAGTGGGAACTGTTTAAATGATGGAAAGTTGAGTATGAGCATGACAGAATTAAC
Source organism: Aldrovandia affinis (assembly GCA_029706075.1). NCBI lineage: Eukaryota > Metazoa > Chordata > Actinopteri > Notacanthiformes > Halosauridae > Aldrovandia > Aldrovandia affinis. The sequence goes on along the minus strand of JAINUG010000202.1, from coordinate 59,025 downwards.
ATGTTGACAAGATTTTCACAAAATGTTTTACAGTAGCTCTTGTCCATCTTGCTAACCTGCTCAGTTTACGTTTGTCGTTGTGCTTGCTTACCTTGCAGTTCTGGCTGTTTGTAATAGTGACTGATGATACTGACTGCAGAAGTGTGTGTGTGCGGACTGGTCTCAGTCTTTGCGTCGTTTGACAGGCTACAACGCTGAGTAGTGGGCACGTTCTTCTTTCGTCATTACTTTCATCCAGTAACCGTTGCCCAGTCATAATAAGTGTTGAGGTGTTATGGTCTCATGGGGGGAGGAGGAAAACAGGATAGGACTGCTTTCACCATGGGATGAAGGTGATCACTCAGAATGACTTTGTATCTATTGGTGTTTGCCTTTCCCTCTAAGAGGTTGAGTGGACTTAAACCATGGCAGGAAAATGCACCCCACACCATAACAGAGCTACCAGGATCCTTCATTTACTCAAGTGTTTCCTTTATTTTGGCAGTTATCTGAACTTTATTGCATATTGTTTCAGTATCAGAGATTGAGAAAGTGCCTGAATGAAAATGTGTAACAAATTTGTTCCATGTATGTTTGAAACAGAATGCAACATTTCACTCTGTATTGTGGAATTATTCTGTATTTCACAGAACTGGTGGCAACCCTAGTTATGTGAAGTGCACACAAATCAATAATTCAAAGGTTAATCTAAAAATGTATACAAGCATGCTACACATGTATGCAATGGTTGATAATATTTGTATTGCGTTGTAAAAATCAAATAAACTATTTCTTGAAATCCCCCCCATTTGTTTAACATGGGAGGGAACTAACTATCACGTGCACTCTGACCAATGCCCCAATTGAAAGGCGAATTCAGCTGTAGATTGTGTGTGTGTGTGTGTGTGTGTGTGTGTGTGTGTGTGTGTGTGTGTGTGTGTGTGTGTGTGTGTGTGTGTGTGTGTGTGTGTGTGTGTGTGTGTGTGTGTATGAGTGTGAGTATATGTGTGTGTATGTGAGTTTGTTTGTGTGTGTATGTGAGTGTGAGTATGTGTGTGTATGTGTGTGTGTGTGTGTATGTGAGTGTGTGAGTATGTGTTTGTGTGTGTGTGTGTGTGTGTGTGTGTGTGTGTGTGTGTTGTGTGTGTGAGAGTGTGTGTGTGTGTGTGTGTGTGTATGTAGAGTATGATACTTTTTATTTTGTATTCAAATTGAGCAAAATGAGATTAAGGGGGGATTTGATTTACGTTTTAAATCCATAAAAGGGATTAACAAAGTGAACTACCAAAGATTGTTTAGTTGAGCTCAGTTAGCAGAACAAGAAAGCACAGGCACAAATTAGTTAAAGGTCAGTTCTGAGTTTATATCAGGAAGTTTTTCTTTACACAGAGCGTTGTCAATGCCTGGAACAGCTTGCCAGGTCAGGTAGTAGAGGCAGAAACACTTGGGCTATTCAAGTCTAGGCTAGATGCAGTACTAGATACTCTTTAGATGAAGACATGACGAGCCTAGATGAGCCAAATGGGCTGTTATCATCATTACGTATTCTTATCTTATTAGCTAGCTATCCTATGTTAGTCTTCCTAGCTGTTTTTTAGAAAACCAAGAAGGATGTGATTGTACAACAAGGCGGATAACAGGTAAACTCTCTTTATTTTATTTGTAACTTTGTCTTTTTTAAAGCTGTTTGAAAATGGTTAAATAAAGGTTATGATGAAAAGAGGCAGCAGTGACTGTAAAGTACTTTATAATACAGTGGGATTTGGGAGTGTCACCTGATGCTGTTATTTTTTTTAAGTATACATTTACAGTCAGGCAAAGAGATGGGGATGTAACCGAGATTGATTGTTTTCTCTCCTAGTGCACCTGTACTGCACTTAAACACAAATTGCGTACGATTCTCTCACTGGTGTCGCCTCAGGTTTTTCTTTAGCAATTCCTCTCTGTCAATAGATTTGGCTTCGTCAGAAGCTTGGACGAGGACCCATGAATTATAAACTGCGTGCACGTTGTGACAGTTTAGTCGCAAGGCAGTACAAATAAATTAACTTATCAAATGAAACTTGGAAACCAATCAAAAGTTTTAGAACATCCCCCATTTTCTAGTTTTTACTTAAATTTAAGCAGTTAAAGTCCAGTGAATAACCTGAAATGGTACAAAGGTAAGTGGTAAACTGCCAGAGGTTAAAACATTTTAGTAATGGGTTAACAATTTACAGCTATTCTGCAGCAATGGAAGTAAATTAAGCCTTGAAAGTTGATAGAAACAATTCCTACGGGTGTCCCAACTTTTGTTGATTACTTACAAACCCTCTGTCTCTATAAAAGCAGTGGTGGCACAGACTGTGTTACAACACCCTATGAAGCATTAGTTGGACAATATTGCACTGCAGGAAGTAGTATATTGCTATCATAATGGCGAGAAAAAAGCAATTAACAAAGGAAGACAGACAGACCATTATAACCCTTAAAGTGTAGGTCTTTTCTTTCGAGAAACTGAAAAGAAGGCTAAGGTGTCAGTGAGTAGTTTCCTGCACAATCAAAAGGCACTTGGAAACTGAAGGAGACTCTGACAGGAAGAGGTCTGGCAGACTCAAAGCCACAACAAAATCAGAAGACAAGTTTCTGAGACTTAACAGCTTGCGTGTAGGTGGCTCACAGGACAACAGCTTCAAGCACAGCTTAACACTGGTCGAAGTAAGGAAGTCTCAAGAGAAGAGAAGACTGTGAAGAGAAGACTTCAAGCTGCAGGTTTGACAGGTCGAGTGGCAGTAAGAGAGCCATTGCTAAGATGGCAAAAAAATAAAAAGAGGCTTGAATGGGCCATGAAGCATCGCCAGTGGACTGGAAGACTGGAAGAAGGTCTTATGGACCGATTAATCTAAAAATGAAATCTTCAGTTCATCACGCAAGGTTTTTGTACTCTGTTGAGTAGGTGAAAGGATGGTTCCTCAGTGTGTGAAACCAACTGTCAAACATGGAGGAGGAAGCGTGATAGTCCGGGGTCCGCTGGACCCAGATTCGGCAACTTGCACAGAGTGATTGGCACCCTGAACCAAAAAGGCTACCACAGCATTTTGCAGCACCATGCAATACCCTATGCCTAGTTAGTCAGGGGTTCATCCTACAGCAAGATAATGACCCAAAACATACCTCCAGGCTATGTCAGAACTATCTTCGAAGAAAAGAACATTAGAAGATGGTAGGCTTCAAATCATGGAATGACCGGCACAGTCTCCAGACTTAAATCCCATCTACCTGGTTTGGGATGAACTGGACAGAATGGTGAAAGCAAAGCAACCTACAAGTGCAACACATTTGTGGGAACTTCTGCAACAGTGTTGGGAAGAACTTTCCAAACAATATTTGATTTCCATTGTAGAAAGAATGCCACAGGTGTGTGCAAAAGGTGGCTAATTTGATGAGTCAAAAATATTGATTACATTTTGTTAAACATAATAATTCCATGATTTCTTTTTTTATCTCCAATTGTTTATTTGTTCTATGCTTTAATTTCAGAGTACATTAACATTAGCAATAACAGACTGTATGCCTTCCCTTGCTGCTCCCACATGTTTTGAACTGAATCCATGCACCTGAACCAAAACAGAATGCACATTGGGAAGCCTCACCAGGAGAGTTTCCTAGTTCATGAATCTACATACATTAGCTGTCTCAGAACAAACAAAGAAGAACAGAACATTCTTTGATATTGGTGCATAAAATTTGAAGAGCACAGTATTGTAACTGCCAATGAGTTTAATGGTAAATAATTCTCAGCTTGATGATATAAAGAGTATGAGCTTATTCTGATAACTATGACAAATGGTGTTTGCTGTACAAGTACAAATCCTTGAACATGATTCCAGTCCATCACACAGCCATTATCAATAAGTCTCTCAGAATCTTAAGCACCAAACGCTGAAGCAGTGGAAACCATTTTATAGCCTGTGGACTGGCTTATCCAATGACTTTTCACATTGTTTAGAAAAGGTTCCCCAACTATTTATAATATTATATAATATGATATGATATTATATATATATTTATATATTATAGTCTTATAATAGTCTATTAAAGTTAAAATAGTTAGCATTTTTAAGACACATTTTTTGTGTTCTTCTACAGACTTTTTAGTGTTTTTAACATATTACACTTTTAACTGCACTGATCAAAAAGCAGATTTTCATCTGTCATGGTTTTTATTAAACTTGAGATTTTGGAAGCAAGGCTCCATTCAAAATGAATGGTGAAAAGCTAGCTGTCTGGTAGCAACACAGAGTGGAAGCCATAGCAACACACAAAGTCATTGTTAAGAGCCATTATTTAGAGCCAAAATGTCAGTGACCAGTAGCTTCCTGAAACTTTGTTCTGACAACCATGTTACACATGTCTTCCTCCCAAAAACATTGGCTGATGTGGCAAACTGAGGGGCTCAATAGCATTGTCAGCAGCTAGCTAGGTTAGTTAGTCGATCAGCTTAGGTTAACGTTGTAAAGGATAGAACTTTGTATTCTTCATTTATAATAGTTTTCGGTGTTTTGGGTTGTTCATAGTATTTGTTGTGGGCAACATCGCTCATTAGATGAAAATTAATTTGCTTATGGTGACAGAAATTAGAAAATAAATATAAATCTGTGCTAGGTAGCTAAGAACTAGCTTGCTACCTAGCCACTTGTTTAGCTGGCTACCTTGCCTATTTGCATTGACACAATAATACACCTTGGCATGTTAGTCTGCCTTGATAATGCTAGCTAGATAGCTAGTCTTAGCTGCCGTGACAGCTGAAGTTTGGCACTAGAAGTAGTAGTCTCTTCAGTAGTTAGCTAGCTAGATGTCTATATAACTAGTTAGGTGGGGTCATTCTTCATTTTAACTAGACACAATTATGATTTTCTACATTTCTTTCTTTGCCTTTTATTTAGACTAATAATTAACATTACTATAACCATGTCCAAATCTAAATAAGTGTTTACTAGCTTTCTTAGGGTGACCAGATTTTCAAAACCTAAACAGGGACAGAAAAAATTATCAATAGTGTCACTTTTTTGACAGGTACTTTGAAGTTCTATATTAAATACACATTTTCGCTTCAGCATTTTTAATTAGACATCTGACAGTGATGGATATGATTTTTTTTCTGAAGGTCATTGGTCAGTGCACATGATCAAGGTATACATAATTGTGCTCCAGGGTCTGTTTAGAAACTGAAGATTTAATTTTGGAAAGGAAAAATGCAGACTTAGCAGAGGAGAGGTTAGAGGAGAAGGAAGCCAGGAGTGTTTGGAAATCAGTCAGAGCTCCATTTCCTTTCTGCCGCTCGCAGTTTCAGTCAGTTATTAGCCCTAATGGAGTCGGTTAGCCAGGGGTCGGGGGGTCAGAGGTGCGCAGGTTTAGTGGATAGAGGACAGAGTGAGTCAAAGGAGGAGAAGAGAGAGGAAAGTAGGGTGGACGATGCTTCCTCAGCAGGTAGGTGAGAGAAGGCATCAGTAGGGGGAAGGGAAGATAGAACAGTAGCTGACAGGGCAGCAGGGGAGAGAGCGCGGAGGTTGCGACGGACAAGGACAGTGGGAGCAGGTGAGGATGGTTTAGGCACAGAGGGGAGGGGGAGGGAGAAAGACAGAAAGCAATGGTCAGACACATGTAGAGGAGATACCGTAATGTTGGGTGAGGCGCAGTTCCTAGTGAAGATCAGGTCCAGTTGGTTACCGGCCTTGTGGGTGGATGGGGATTCAGCCAGGGTCAAGTTGAAGGACTGAAGCAGGGGGAGGACTGCAGAGGCCTGAGGAGTCTCCAGCAGCAGGTTGAAGTCACCGAGGTGTAAGACGGGAGTGCCATCCTCAGGGAAAGCGCTGAGTAGGGCATCCATCTCATCTAGGAACATGCCGCAAATAAACGAAACGAGATGTTTAGGCACCATATATAGTTGACCGAAATTTACTGGAATTCTAGAAAACTTGAGTGAAGAGCAGAAATTATTATTATCAGGCAGCCGCATATTTCATTATCGAAAATGACCGAATGTGAATGGGAAGATGTCTGTGAGTGCAGACAGAAATCCAAGGTTGTAAAAATACCATTCTTTGCTACTTTGCCTGTACAACGCTGTGTGCATACATAACTGCAATTTGAACCTTACAGCACGCTGCTAGCTCTTTCCGATGACCACCCTAGTTTACGTCAGATAAATACTTAGCCTAGGTATTATATGATGTTCCGCAAACACTCTGGGCTCAAAAGAAGAAGAAAAAAATGACGCATTCATTGTAGACCGCGAAGAATCTGAAAATGAATGACCCATCTGATCTGCACTGTACTATATACATTTAACATTTTAGGCATTTTAGCAGACGCTCTTATCCAGAGCGACTTACGCAGTTTTTACATTTCTTTACATACAATCCATTCCGAGAGGCACCAGGACCAGGTGAAATGAAAATTGATTTACATTTATTTTTTATTTTTTATTTTTTATTTAATCCTCCTGTATGTAGATGACATATTGAATTGCTCTCCTTCTCGGGAGCACTGCGAAATAGACTCAAAGGCATGTTTGGCTTTTCTGGCCTCACAAGGCCACAAGATAAGCAAGGGGAGACTGCAGTGGTGTCTACCAGAAGTAAAATATCTGGGACACGCTATCTCAGCTCAAGGCAGAGCCTTGTTACAGGATAGGAAAACAGCGATACTGCAGGCCCCAAAGCCTAAAACAAAAACAAAAAAACAAAAAAACATGATGTTTTTCGTAGGAATTATACATTTCTGCCGAACCAGGATATGTAATTATGCAGAATTGATGCAGCCACTGTTAGATTGTATTTACAGCGAACCAATGGAGGCTCGAGATCCAATCAAATGGACTCCTGAAGTCAACGAAGCCTTTGAACAGGTAAAACAGGTATGGAGGTAAGCAAAGACCAATTGCTTATTACTCCACAGAACTGGATCCTGTAGCATGAGGACTGCCATGCTGTCTACAAGCTCTAGAAGCAGCAGCATTAGCAGTAAAAGCCTCACAAACCATAGTGTTATACCAACCATTGACACTGATGGTACCACATGTAGTTTCTGTATTACTACTGCAAACAAAACATACATTCTTGTCACCAGCAAGACAGCTGAGCTGTATGGCGACTCTACTAACAGCTCCTAATCTAACAATTGTAAAATGCACCACACTTAATCCGGCTACCTTGCTGACAACTGCTGAGGATGGAGATCCTCACGATTGTGTAGCTGAAACATCTAGGTCTGTGGCAGCATGCCCCGGGTTAATGGACACACCCATTCATGACGCAGAAGTAACATTCTATGTGGATGGATCCTGAAAAAAGAATGACTTCAAAAGGTTAGGCAGGGGATTAGGCACCCCTGTAACAGGCGGCGGCGGAATTGCAAAGTTCTGAGGGCATGTTAAAGACGTTGTATAGTGCCGGGGAGAAGACTGAAGGCCCCCGTGTCTGATGAAGTATGAATTGACATACTGCCGTGGTACCGTCTAGTTGGCGTAGCTGTCGCATGGAAGTATGCAGGCAGTGCATGGTACATGGATGACAGTCCACACCTAGCAGAGGGACGTTAGAGATGACCTCTGTGAACAGGCAAGGCTGGTGAAAACAGTCAAAGTTTCTATACCCATAGTGAAGTGGGATAGGGATCAGACCGTCGGTTCCTAACCGGGTGGTTAACAGCTACTACGGGGTCTGGGATCGCAATCGACTGGGTCACCGGCCGGTCGGATCGCAGATGGCATTAAAACCATGAGAGATGGCCGCCGCATCCGGCTCAATGTACAGTCAGGCCACTATAAGCTGACACCGAATGCGTTAGTAAGTGAGTAGTGCTTTCTGTGATCAGTATTTTTGAAAAGAAAATACTGGGAAGCAGAGAGGCTGAGGGCCCTTCACTCTGAGGAGTCGGGGGGGAGGAACTCAGCAGAAAGGGATCCAGCCTAGAGCTGCGCCCTAGAGAGAGGGAGGCTCGAAGGATCAAAGTGAAACCAATAACGCATGCACCAGTGATACTGGAACTGATTGCAACAGTACAGAAACCCAAAACACTGACTAGATGTAAATGTGCAGCACATACGAAAGGAACAGATGAGGTGTCCCTGGGGAATGCATTCGCAGACTCTGCTGCAAAAGAAGCAGCTGCAGACACTCTCTTGAGAGACATGCAATATGAAGCGGGGGTACCAGATAAAAGGATGTGAGGCAACCAAAAATGTACTGAGAACGAAACTGGCCTGTGGGTGGGCCCAGAAAAGAAACCTGTATTACCGAGATCTTTGTTTACCATAGCTGCATATGCCATGTCTCAAGAGGAGGGAGGGTAGATATGATAAACAAACGTTATACAACATTTGGATTTACAACCTACAACATTTTTTTTTGGTAAAAGGTGTTTAACATATTTTTACTATTTGAATCTTGGATGATGGATTTCATCCACCTCACACCAAGTGAGGGGAAAAAAAGCTGCTTAGTAATGATTGACCCATTCTCAGGTTGGGTAGAAGCATACCCTACCTCAAAAAATTGATGCACAAACTGTGGCAAAAATAATTTGTACAGAAATAATACCTATATGGGAAAAGCCTATCACCTACCGCAATTTGGAGATAGAATACCAGAGGATAATCCCACATTGGTAGAGTATATGAAGAAAATGTTATCTAATAAACAAGAAATGTGTAAACTCTTACAGCTGGAATACCAGAAGAAAAGCTGCAGGTCGGGGACTGGGTACTGATTAAAGATCCAAGGCACAAGGCGTGGCATCAACCAAAGTGGAAAGGGCCGTATCAGGTGCTATTAACAACTCCAACAGCAGTAAAGATTGCCGAGCGATCCACCTGGGTGCATCTGTCCCACTGTAAAAAGGTAACAAAAGGTGAGTAGGTACCTAAAAGAGTTGTGCTCAGAAGGGAGAAGTCCGGCTACAAAAGGGAGGTGTGAAATATAGAACACACCTGTCTCAAAACCGGTGAAGCAAACAACCCTCTTACTGGGATTTAGACACAGCTATGGCGAACCTCCAGTGGCGGGCAGTGGGGTCTTTGACCATATTGATGACAATCACGGTAGTCGAACACTGATAAGAGGGAAGGGATTTGTAAAAGCACAGCACAGAGCAGAAACAAGACCAACTGCTATGTATGCACACATGCATCATCCGTAGCACCAAGGGTGACTGTGGACCAACCCCCGGGAATTGGAATAAATGTGTCCTGGACTGTAACATGTGCCATAGGGCTCTCAACTCATACAAGAACACTTAAATACTTTGACCCAACCCACAAAATCACAACCAAAGTGAACTGCTATGAATATACTGACGGGAATAAATTGCACTGATTGACAAGGTTTATTACAAACCTCACGACAACATTTGATTACGCCCATTATGGTACTACCATATACCCCGCAAAATACCTTTATAAAATGTGTACGAGGGAAGTGAACAGTCCCGGTGGGGTAGACATCCCAATGTGATGGGACAGTGTACTCCTACTGTAAGAATAGAATCACCGGAACGCCCTTAAAGGAGACAAGGTGTTCCACGTTAGCACCTATAGAAAACGGTACTAGGGCAGTGGATGGGTGGTATTGGCTTTTCGAACACAATGTGTACATAGCTCTGCCTAAGAAGTGGCATGGAACTTGTGCATATGTGATGCTAAATGACCATACATGGGTAATAAGCACTGAAACACAGGGTCGTGCAAAAGATCCTTAGAGGATAAGCATGATGCAATATGGGGAAGTAATGTTCCAGAAGATCACAAACTTTGGAGTACAGGGAACAAAGCGGTTCTTAGTATTTTTCCCCAAATGGGGGTGGGAAAATGAATGTTAAGGGTAGAGACAATAAACTACCGCCTGAGTGCATTGATCAATTTTACACTGAATGCAACCGAGAGTATAAAAAACAAGTTAACTGCACTTAGATTAATGACAATTCAAAATCGTATGGTCCTGGACCTCATGACTGCCTCCAAGGGAGGAGTATGCCACATAATTGGAACTGCGTGTTGTACCTACATACCTGATAACGATGCGGATGGTAAAACCATAGATCAAGCTATGGAAGGTCTTAAGAAATTAGACCTGGCCCAACAAAAAGAAGAGATGACTGATGATGATCACCCAAATGATGCAAAGTACCCCAGCGTATCAGGCTTCGTAGTATTCGTAGAATTTCTAAAGCAGTGTTGTGATCATTGTGATGCTAATCATGTCTATCTGCGGTCAGATTTGCAGTATTTCATGGGCAGTTGGAACAGTCACCTCATCCACACAGAGGGAAACCTAACTGTCTTAGATCAATAATCCCTGTATAACCTTGTATGCCTTTAATAAGCAAAATGTCAAATTATTTTAGGTGTAGGCAAAAACTATTTTGTAGGATGAGATTTTGAGAACCTTTCTCAAAAGCAGTAAGCAGAATATATATTCTTATATTGAGTCTATTGAGACCATTTTAATCAGGTACAATAACAATTTTCATTGATAAATCTCAGCATTAATCTTTTCACAGATTTTTAAATCCTGGTGGCTCAAACTATCACATAAGAACATGTGTGGTATAACTTGAAAACAACTTTCTCATCGATCTGTTTCATCAGGTATTCAGTCACACCCTATCAAACCTTGCACCATATTTGATTGCAGTTTCAAGATTGGTTTTAAATGCATTATAATCTCCCAGGTGGGCTGTTGGAAATGTTGCAGTGTTGGTGCATGCACTAACTATCACTTAACAAACAGTGTGATTTGGTTCCAGACAACTATGGTCGAAAAGGACCACTATCTTGAATTTCTCTCTCTCTGAGACAAGCAGATGTCTGTGTCCCTGCCCTGTCAGCCACTGAAATACGCTGGGAACAGACAGCTGCTCTTCATCATCAGCATTGTCTTTACCGTCATTGTTTTCTGCATGGACAGATGGACAGAGTTTTCATCTGGTCTTGCGTCTTGGAATGAAAGAAAAATTAGGATTAATGTGGGGGTGCTTCCAATATGAATTGAAGGCAATACATAAACTGTTCTAAGTGGTCAATTTACAATCATATATAATGACAAGGCTTGTTTGATGTAGACACAAACGCAGTCAAATTTGATGACAACAGGGATAAAGCAAACTTTAAAGCAATACATATCCTCAATTTCTTGTAGGAGATCTTGAAAGAAGTCCAAGAGTTGAGTCTCCTCCATTCGTTTCACAGAACCCTTTGTGCTCAACTCTGGGGCCAGGTTTGACAAGAGGTAATGTGAGTCCACCTAACAAACATACAGAGTTAGAGCTTACAAATAACAATGAGTTATGCCATCACACAGTACAGATGGAAAAACACAGTGTTAGAACATACCTTGTCTTCATCCCCTATCACAAAATGATTGTAACATTCTCTGCTTCTTCTCCATGACCTTGATTATGTTGTAGACTTCCAGACCTTCACGCAGCGGCTGAAGCATCGGTGTTCACTTTGTAGTCGTCTGTAGCACAATAGCTCTTACAAAAAGAAAAGATTAAAGACATTGATTAGGGGATTTCCAATCTTGCTGTATTGACTCATAATTGTATGGAGAGCCTCTTGTTTGAATGATTAGATAATTGTGCTCTGAAAAACATTTTTTAACCACTTTACAGACCATTAGATCAAGCAATTATAAAGCTTTGCAGTTTAGGGATCATTTAATTGGTTCCATGTTGCCAGCTATGCTTGATCAGTGAGACGTAATGGAATATATTTTGAAATAGTATTTTTACCCAGATGTGATATAATGAATAAACAGCCATATGACATCAATTCCTATAACAAGTGGTTTCTTAGGATAAGAAAATGCAACACATACCTTAATATGCTCTCCTTATTTTTCAGGTTTATGGGGCCTGTGTAGCTACAGTTCAGTATTCCCTCAGTGTAGAGTGACAGATCAGATGCATCTTCAATCTGAAAGTCACCTTTTTCAAATAACAAGTTACCAATTCCTTAAAGATGAACCAATTCCTATTTAATCTGCAACTCTAGAGAATAGTAGTAATAGTAGGAGTATTAGAATTGATCTTGACATCAGTTCACTGCAAGAGGACTTATTTCAGGCATTCCCTTTATTTTGTCTATTGCCTATACCATCCACTATCACTACTGTCATTAGGATTATGTTTTTTGACTTTTCCAGTGCATTCAATACTATCCAACCCAACGTTCTGGCCAGGAAGCTCATCTAATTGCAGGTTAATCCACATACAATAAATTGATTTTGAAGTATCTGACCAACAGTTTGTCAGACTCAAGGGGAATGTCAGCTCAGACCTCATCTACACTAACACTCAGGGGTTACTATCCCCTCAGGGGGCCACTTTTGTTTTACACTACACAACTTCAAACATAATCTGGCAGTTGAGCCACATGCAAACATTTTCTGATGACACTGCAATTGCTGGTTGTATCCTACAGGGGGACGACTCCACATACAGGGGAGTTATTTAATCGTTTGTCAGGTAGCATGATAGTGACCACTTCACACTTAATGTTGCAAAAACAAAAGGAACTCATTGTTAGCTTTCAGAGAAAGGCTGTCAGCGCATATACTATTATCATTAAAGGGGAAAACATTGGAATAGTGGACAGTTACAAATATTTAGGTGTCTCCCTTGACAATAAGTTGAACTGGAAGGTTACAAGACATACAGGAAAGCACAATCGAGGCTCTATTTCCTTAGGATATGTGTATATAATGTAATGTATAACATTAATATAACCTCCTTTGATTTATATTCAATATTTTTTGGTGTGTCCCAGCATCCTGTTGGCTTTTTTCACTGCTGTAGCACACTGCTTTGATGCAGATACACTTTGATCCACTACAATTCCCAAGTCTTTTTCAAAGTGAACACCTACTAACTTTTCTCCTCCAATAAAATACTCCTGTTTAATGTTTTTATTTCCCACATGCATAACTTTACATTTCGCAATATTGAATGTCATCTGCCACGTATCTGCCCATTCTTGAATTTTGTTTAAATCATCTTGGATTACTTTAGTCGATTCCAAACTGTTTGCCAAACCCACAAGTTTAGTATGATCTGCAAATGTAACTATTTTGCTACTAATGTCCATATCAAGATCATTTATGTAAATAAGAAAGACCAGAGGTCCCAGCACCGATCCCTGTGGGACACCACTACCCACAGCACCGAGGTCAGATATGGCCCCACGTACTGTTAGTCTTTGCAGCCAATTATGAACACACTCTGAAACAACTGCAATTCCTACTGAATTCATTATAGCAATGAGCCTCTCATGTGGTACCTTGTCAAAAGCTTTCTGAGTCCAAGTCCAAATATATAATATCATAAGCCTGGTTCAGGTCAACACACTTTGTAGCCTCTTCAAAAAAGTCCAGGAAGTTTGTTAGGTATGACCTCCCTTTGAGAAAACTATGTTAGCTCTCCCTTAAAATACTATTATTTTTCAAGAATGATTCCAACTTATAATACATTCCAGCATTTCGCATGTGATGCAAGTTAAACTGACAGGCCTATAGTTCCCTGGGTCAGTACGGTCCCCCTTCTTATATATTGGAAATATACTACCCTGCTTCCAGTCATCTGGTATTTCTCCAGCGATTATGTATTGAATGAAAATACCTGTCAATGGTTTATATATAATTTCCCCAAGTTCTTTGAGTACTCTGGGATATATGCCATCCGGGCCTGCTGCTTTATTTGTCTTAAGTTTTTGTAGTTTTTGTAGTACTTCTACGTTCCTTATCTCAAAGTCCTCCAAAACATTCTGTACCTTTTCTATGCATTTAGGCATATTTATCATCTCTTCTCTAGTAAAGCTCTCAACAAAGTAATTGCCTAGTGTGTTAGCAATATCCTTATTATTATAGACCAATGTTCATTCCATATTTTTTATGCACTTAACCTCCTCCTTAACTTTCCCTTTTCTACTACAATATTGACTTCTTAGGATTACGTTTTGCATCTTGGGAAATGTTCATTTCAAACCGCCTTTTAGCTGATCTTATTTCCTTTTTAGCCTTAGCCCGCATACTACAATAATCTAACTTGTTTCTCTCTGAGTTATCCTTTTTATATACTCTGTACAGTTGCTTCTTTTGCCTCAAAATCTCCCGTAAAGATCCACTGCAGATAGTTTTTTCATCCTATTTTTCCTTAATTTTGGGATGAATTTACACTGTACATCTACAATAACCCTTTTAAATATTATCAATTTTTCATTTAATTTTTACCCCTCCGCATTATATTCATCCCCATCCGCTGTGCCAACCCATGTTTCAGTAATCCCAACGATGTTATAACCCCTATTCAACATGACAGCCTCCAGTTACATATTTTTTATGCTTTTTGCATTTAAACACATGAACTTCAGAGCCTTCTCACAGTTATGTTGTCCTTCCCCTCCAGGACAACTGCGCCCTGGTATCTTCCATCTGGGTACTCTGTACCTCCCTATCCTTAACACTACTACTAATTTCCCTCCCTGCCCCCTAAGTCCCTAGTTTAAATATTCTTACGCTACCCTAAGCATACACTGGCCCAATGCAGCTGTACCCCTCCGGTTCAAGTGTTAGTCTACTTGCCATCTAGTCCGGGTACTTTTGCCAATTTCATCAATGCTATAGCTTTCCTAATCTGTCTCTGTTACTGGTGCTTCCAGAGATCTAACCTGTTCTTCCGAGATTTTTGGTAGATTCAGTTTTTCAAAAAAGAATTGTATTCCTCTTCCCCTGCCCTATTCTTAGATTGATAACGTTTCTTATAAAAATCGAAAGATATTTCATTGATAGCTTTATTTCCTGTATTCAACCTGTTGTTCTTATCTATAATTGAGGGAAATTTACCTGCTTTTTCACCTCCCCCATAAAAATTATTTTTTTGTGGAAAAGCGAATCACTCTCCCCCGAACATATGCTTTAGGTGTTTCCCATACCATAGACAATGTTTCAGTTGAACCAATATTTAAATTGAAAAAAGACTGAATATCCTTAGTAAGAGAATAATTAAACCCCTCCTCATGGAGCAGCATGGTATTAAACCTCCATCTATTCCTTCTCCCTGTTTCTGTGTGATCTCACGTCTGGACTACTGCAATTCCTTGCTGGCAGGCCTACCGGCCTGTGCCATCAAGCCACTGCAACTTGTCCAGAACGCTGCCCCTCATCTGGTGTTCAACCAGCTGAAGTTCACCCACGTCACCCCTCTACTCTCCTCTCTGCACTGGCTCCTCATTGCAGCATGCATCACATTCAAATCACTGGTGCTTGCTTTTCAAGCGGCCAGAGGTACTGCTCCCCCTTACCTCCAGTCACTCATCATCCCCTCCGCCTCCTCTGGTAAACTGACTGTCCCTTCCGTCCTGGCGCCTGGCAGCCGCTCCTTGTGTTCTCGCCTCTTCTCTGTCCTGATCCCTCGCTGGTGGAACGACCTTCCGCAGTCGGTCAGGACCACGGAATCACTTGCGATCTTCCGAAAGAGACTCAAAACCCACCTCTTCAGATTCCACTACCACTGAACTCTGTCCATCTAGCTAAATTGTCTTCACCACTGTTTACTTGTTTGACACTATACTCTGCCTCTGGCTCCTCATCATCAGACAACTCTATGTCTAATTCTCCCTCTACTATTCTGAGCAAAATCCTCTCTAGCTCAGTCTGGGACCTGTCTCCTTAAGTAAAAAAAAAAAAAACAGGCTAAGCAACAGATATAGCAAGTCCTGATGTCCACTACAGAGGACATTTATAAATTCGATGTCTTTCATGTCAAAAAAGTATTACCCTGCTTTGAAAACTCACTAAAGGGTTCCTGGGATGTTTATTTACTAAAAACAATCTGAAAATCAACTTAACAAAATGATAATCAATAAAATACTTACTGTTCTTCTTTCTGTAAAATGTGGTTGTTGTGACAATGGCCATTTTGAAAGACCAGGAAGAGGAAGTTGTCAAGGGCATACCCCCGAACATGTGGTATCAAATAAAAGCCCTGGATGTACTCTATAAAATGCATTAGATACTTAACACAAAAAAACAATGTTCACTACAGAGGACAAAAATGAATTGCTAGGTCTCAGGAGGATCATTGGGTCCATTCCAAAACCCGACTGGTACAATGCTGGTTTGTGCCACTCGGGCATGTAGTCCACTCCATTGAAATCTGGCACACAAGACAGCATGTGCCGCGTGTGCCGACCTGAACAGATGGTTTGTGTGCCAAGTAAACAAAGTACCACGTGCAACCTACCAACAGCATGGCAAACAATAGAGACTGCTAAACACATATTCCGCATGGCTTGGCATGGCTAAATCCAAATAGAACAGTTATTGTGATCTCTTTTCCAGCACTTGCAAGTTGAATGAAGCAAAGATGAATTTAAAATTTGGCTTAAATGATGGTTGCATAGAGACAAACACAGTGATTTAACATGTTTATTATGTTGTCCTACCTTATTTACATTTTTCTAGTATACCTTAGTACAACTTGTCCTTACCAAGCAGTGTTACCACAGCTTTAAGCCACACTACCTGCCACTGTTTCATTATCAGCTGATAGATTCAGTGTCATACTTCCCACCGGCAATCCATTTAAGTGATTTTCCCCGCCCCTGCCGTTACGCAACATGGGGCATGCCAGCTTAATTAAATAAGCAGTGTAATGGCACACACAATAGGCCTATTTATTAAAGTAACCTCAATTAATAAAGTAAGCTTTATTAAAATAAATAAAGGAAAACTTTATTTTGATAAAACCTAATTGTTATACTTCCAGGGCCTGCTTCTTGGATGTATAGCAGAGCACAACTTGCCATTCAGTCTGGCACCAGAACTATTAAACTAAAGGCACTCAGCCATGATGAGAAAGCCCTCCAGAGGCTAACAATATCACGTGTTACTGCATCCTACAAAATGAATCATGGCTTGGCATATACTTTTACATAGAAGACCTTGGAAAATATGAGGAAAACGCCATTTTCACTGAACGTAGATGAGGCAACAAGCACTAACTTGAATAGGGTATTAAGTATCTTGGTGAGCTACTTCTCTGAAGAATGCGGCCAAGTCATTGTAGAGCACCTTGCTTCCCTTTGTGTCACTGGAGTTGACAGCAAGTCTCTTTTTGATAAACTGTGTGATCTCTGAGGAAAAGAACATTCCATGGGACATGGTGTCAGTACTAATGGATTCATACAGTATCATGCGTGGAAGCAAGTCTGGATTGGAGACAAGGCTAAAGTGAAAAAGCTCCACATCTGTTGGATTTCGATGATGATTCCTGTCACCATGTTCACAATGCTACTAAGGAGTTTTGCCTGCCATTTGAGAGATGGGTAGAGTCTCAACTGTGACTTACACAATGACTTCAAATGGTCTGCAGATTTGAGGGAAGCATTGGACGAAATCTGTCTGATACTAGGCATGAAGTTCACAATGCCAGAAAACATGGTTCAGCATAGATGGCTGTCCTGTTATGATGTCACCATCAGTAATGTCAAGTTGATGTTCTATTCTATTATGCATTCCTACGAAGCTCAGAAAAACCTCTTTACCAACACCAAGTGGTTTCTGTTTATCATGGAAAGTGTCTCAGCCTCCAGGCAAGAGATAAACTGAGAGAAATTACATTTAAATTTTTATATTTTAAGCATTAGCAGATGCTCTTATCCAGAGCAACTTACAAGATGTGCATTAATACATGGTAGGAACAATCATAGTTCACGGAAAAGATCAGTGCAGTAATATAGCGATAGACATCGTTGCAGGCAGCTGCATACCATGCATGTAACACTAGGAAGGAAAAGGTTAGTATTTTTTTTTTTTTTTTTTTTTTATAATTCAAGAAGAAATTGACAGAGGATAGGACCAACTGGAAGAGAAGGATAACAGACAAAGTCTTCCATCATAGAAAACAGCATCAGGTTTTTGCTGACATTCTGTCTTGCTTTGTGAAGCAAGAAGTGCTCCACAACAAAACTGTAAAGTAGCTTGAAGTCTTGGACATCAAGG
Source organism: Aldrovandia affinis (assembly GCA_029706075.1). NCBI lineage: Eukaryota > Metazoa > Chordata > Actinopteri > Notacanthiformes > Halosauridae > Aldrovandia > Aldrovandia affinis. The sequence goes on along the minus strand of JAINUG010000202.1, from coordinate 41,008 downwards.
CAAACATGCTCAAAGACAGGCAGGGCTTAATTTGTGCCGGATCCTGCCGGAACAGGATCCGGGACCTCTCGGGTTTTGACTGCCTGTGTTCCGGTACCTATTTGTGAGGATCCGGTACCTCTCGTGGTAGAAAAACAAAAATGATAACATAAAATAAAATACAAATATATATTTTAATTTACAGACCCATTATCAAGTAATTTCACGTTCTTTATTAGTTTCGATTTAGTCTTTAAAAGTCGGGAGATCTAACTGTTGGGTGTAACGTTAAAGCGAGTGCACTGAGCGAAAAGCTTGCTGGGTAATTAGACCCCGCATGTCACACGTGTAGCCTACACAGTCAAAAAAATTGACAAAACTTGCTGCAGATTGCTGAGCAGAGAGGATCAGAAGTGAGCAACAGCAAAGAAAAAATGTCAAAAAGACAGTTAAACTTGCTATCCTTTTTCCAAAAAAAGGAAGAGTCGCATGATGCTTCTAAACGAGTCAGGATGTCGTCGACTACAGACGAGAGTGGTTGCAGCGGTAATGCTAACGAGCAAGAGCGGGAGCAGGAGCAGCTACAGCAGGAGGCTAACGTTAGCCCAGCAGCAACTAGCCAGGTTCACCGACAGCCGGTCGAGCCGGAGCAGGAGACGGGTACCGCGGCAGCAGCTAGCCACGTTCACCGACAGCCAGAGCAGGAGGCGGCGGCGTGTTCCGCGGCAGCAGCTGGACAGGTTCAACAGCGGGAGGAGGTACACCGTAAGTCAGATTCGGAGGAGAGGAGAGTGCTTTCAGGCTGAAAGCACTCTCCTCTCCCTCCGAATCTGACTTACGGTGTACCTCCTCCAGCGGAGAAGAGTGCGGACGTCTAGCGATAGATCAGGGATGGGACGCACAACTATTTGGACAGCAGCTCAGTTCAAGGTTAAGCAGACCTACTACCCCTGGCTTGTAATGGAAAATTCAAGTTTGGGCTGCACAACATGTAAGGCGGTGGGGTCTTTGGGGCCAGAAAAGACAGGGGGGATGAAACTAGCAAAGGAATGGGTCTCATGTACAGTAACCTCGTCTGCTTCGGATGTTAAAAAACAGCAACGGGCACTCAGAAAAAAAGTATTTGAACATGCCCGGACCAAGGGTCATTTAGCAGCAGCAGGCATTCTTGATAGGGCGAAAGGAGAAACCTTAGTACAGGCTATAGTTAATAGTCAGTCAGAACAAATAGCCACTACATCTCGCGTATTTCGCACGGCGTACAAGGAGGCTAAACGCCACAGGCCCGCAAATGGCTTTGAACATGAGATCGATTGCCAAGAGTTAAATGGACTTGATATGGGGAGAATTCTACATTCAAATGTTGCGTGTGCAAATATACAGAAACATATTTCAGCAGAAATGAAAAGAAAACTGTTTGAAAAAATAGTACAGTGTGTACCCAAACTCAGTCTAATGCTGGATGAGGCAACCAGTTTAAACAAAAGAGTTCCTTGATCATATACCTCAGAGCTCAGTTGCCTGATATGGACAAGCCTACAAACATTTTTACTGAACTCGTAGAGCTAGATGATCTAACTGCTGAAGGAATTGTCCGTCATCTATTATCTGCTCTGGAGCGCCTGCATTTGACGACGGAATTTCTCTCTAAAACCCTCATTGGAGTAACGTGTGATGGCGCTTCTGTCATGTTAGGCGTAAAGCGGAGTAGCAAGTAGGCTCCAGGCCATTTTCCCTAACATTACTGTTTGGCACTGCTCAGCCCATAGGCTTGAGCTCGCAGTATGCGACGTAGTGAAAGAGATGGGCGCTATAAATCATTTTAAAATATTGATGGACAAGCTATATGCAATTTATAGCACATCTAACAAAAACCGAATGGAGCTGAGAGAGTCTGCAGAGAGCTTAGATGTCCAGCTATGCAAAATCGGTCGAATATTAGATACTAGGTGGGTGGCATCAAGTTTTAGAACAGTCGAAGCAGTGTGGAAGAACTACCCAGCACTTTACAAACATTTTAACACGGCATCAGAGGATCCCTCCGTGATGGCATTACCAAACAAACATACAGTGGACTTGCTATGCGCATATCTTCCCATGTGTTTGTGAACAACCTAGGCCTCATGGGCGATGCATTGCAAGAATTATCCGAACTGTCACTCGAACTTCAAAAAAGAGATGGCACCATCATTTCGGCACACAGGGCAGTTTGTAGGGAAATCAGAGTATTTGAGGCCATGTCGGAGCGGCCAGGGCGCTACACTGAACTCAGCCAGCGGGAATTGAGGAAAACTCTTTCCAGGGCGTCACACTGAACGTAGGAAAACCCAGCGACAAAACACTTAACCAGAGGCAGTTTTTCCTAAGTGTGGCTAAGAACTTGGAGGACCGTTTGTTGTCTCAAGGGGGGCGGTTGCCCGATAAAACTGAATACAACAAGTTTATTGAGGAGTTGAAGGTGCTTTACGCACAGTACTGGCCCGAGAACGCAGGTGCGATGTATGGAGAGACTGAGGTTGAATCGCTGTGTCAGCGCTTTGACATTGACAGCCCGCGCGCAGTCATACGGGCCTACAGAGAGTACAGAGACTCAGATGGAAAAGACATCCCTGATGCACTGAAGGAGCTATTTGTTGCGGTCAATAGCATTCCTATAGCAAGTGCTGAGTGTGAGCGTGGATTTTCTCAAATGAACTTGATTTGCACTTCGACCCGTGCCAGTTTGCACACATCCACCATATCATCTTTACTCTTTCTGAATCTTGTTGGACCCCCCCTGGCCAAATTCAATCCAGTACCTTACGTAAGGTCGTGGGTGGCCAAAGGACACAGAACTGCCACAGACTTACGCAGCAAAACCCGAAACAGGGAGGAGGAGGAGAATCTGGACATGGCTGTGATGTGGGGTGTTTTGGACCACTAGATAAGGTAAGCATTTGTCTATTAATAGGCCGCCGTGCCAATCTTGAAATAATATTGGAATTTTAGAAAACTTTTTGTGATTCGTTATTATGAACTGTTGCAAATTATTATTATTGTTTTGTTAGACCTGTTGAGCATTGAATTGCTGACTGCAAGTGCTGTAAGCCCCACAGTTAAGCATGTGGTGATGTGGGCATTTGCGTAGTAACCCAAAAAAATCTTAAATTATTGCCATAACACTGATATCATGCAAATTATTTTAAATTGAGGCCGGTAAGCCCCACAGTTAAACTTGGTGATGTGGGCATTTGCGTGTGTTGTGCAGAGGAGCCTAAATAATCGTAAATTATTGCCAGAACATTATATCATGCAAATTCTTTGAAATTGAAGCCTGTAAGCCCCACAGCTAAACATTTGGTGACGTGGGCATCATGTGGTGATGTGGGCATTTGCGTGTGTTGTGCAGAGGAGCCTAAAATAATCGTAAATTATTTGCAGAACATTTATATCATGCACATTATTTGAAATTGAGGCATGTAAGCCCCACAGCATAGTAAGTGGGTATTTGCGTACATGACATGTTGTTTTCAGCACCGTGTTCTATATGTGTTCCGGGACCTGCGTCCGCCACGTCATCCCTCCGGTCTCATATGCACTTTGCGTTCCGGCACCTTCTGATTTACAAATTAAGCACTGAAGACAGGCATATGTTCACTGGGTCAGGTCATGAGATTCTCATTACAGCAAGAATTATCCAGTTGTCATACCTAAAACAGGCTACACAAGCGTACCTAAACTGTGCTGAATAACTGCAGAAAAAACTTCCAATAAATAGTACAATTCTCAGATGCTTCACAGCACTTGATCCAGTTGCAAGAGGTCACAGCACTTTCCTTGCCAGATTAAAGAAGCTGCCAGTAACGGCATACTAGCAAACCGCAAACACAGCCAAAGATGTGCTCTTGAGAGGGTAAAAAACCACCAAAAAACGAATCACCTTGTTCAACTGATTGCCTAATTGGCTAGTTTTCTAGATGTGAGGAATAACGGTGGAAAATTCCCTCTCTGCCCCTTAAATAAAGGCGACAAAAGTACAACTTTAAGAGCAAATCTCGCTTACTGTTCTGTTGGTGTGGAACTTTGGAATGCCCAATTGCAGTAGGTTTGTCCCAAAACTGCAGTGCCCTCTGTCATTTCAGGATGGCACATGGTACTCGGGTCCTATAAATCATCTCCAGCCATAAGAACATAAGAATACATCATTTACATTTAAAGCATTTAGCAGATGCTCTTATCCAGAGCGACTTACAAGATGTGCATTAATACATGTTATGGTCATTGTTCGCACAAGAGATCAGTGCAGTAATGCAGTAACATCATTGTTGGCAGCTGCATACCATACCTGTAACAGGTTACAAACCTGATCCTGCAGTTTTTGATAAGCGCTTGCTGAAGATTCTCTTGCGAGTGAAGACCAACCGAAGACACTTCAACAGATGATCGTTTGTTCTAGTTTTATACCATTTGTAATGTTTGCATCACAATAGTTCGTGGCAGTCAGTGCGATGCTATTAGGCTACGTCACAGCCCCATCTCATGGAGACAACACGGCACAGGCAGCTAGATAAAGTGGCAAAACAACTGGCTCACTAGCTTGCTACAATGCCGACAATTGGGTCTAGCTAAACATCACAGTCGCTGGTTATTCCTGACTATAATGAGTAATGACAATTCAATTACTGATTACAAAAAAAACGCAACCACCAAACAAAACGAACTTTTTTGCATTAGGCAAGCGTGTAACATATATCCGCATTTTAATTTGTGTAGTTTGCTAACTGCCACGCAGTTTCCATTCAGGACGATCACTGCGTGGTGCTCCAGGGAACAACCATCCGTTTACTTTGTCACATTTAAATTGGTGATAAGGTTGCGCTCACTACTAGATTTGTTTCAAGAAATTATCTGTAGATGAAACATCTACACGCCTCTGAAATGCTTCTCGGTAGGTCTATTCCTCTGTAGAGCTCTGATTTCTAGCTCTGAATTAACGTGAGCTATTACATCACATAGACAGCATATGTACACCAACGCTTGTTAGCTAGCCGTTTTGAGAGTTTGGAGAACCGTTAGTTTAAATAGCCTACTGTATCTGAACGGAGTATTGGTGTTTGGTAAAGGACAAAGCGCATTCAATGAAGCGAATTTAAGTTGATTTGAATGTCCCCTCCCATCGTAAAGAAGGCAAGTCACTTATTTAAAGAAATATTAATCCACAAACTTTAGATGGTCAATTAAATATTGGTTTTGTCCCAAATAATTGTTTTCTAGAAATATATATATTTTTTTTTAATAGGCCTACCCTCCTCCGAGACAGTACTCGTCGTGCTATTATTCCGGCACCCCAGAACCACTCCTGTGCGCAGTGAACTGTGTCGGCTTCCCTCCCCCTCCCCCTGGGGCAGACAGCCAATTTATTAATAATTAATTAATAAAGCCATTAATAAAGGACATGGCTTTTTCTCCCCTCCCCCATCCAAAACAATAAATCTCTGCACTCTGGGTAAAACTCCCCATAAATTGACAACCATAAGACCCATGTTTGAGGTGCTGACAGTACTGTAATCTGATTTAAGATGTTTTAAGTACTGTAAGCCACCTGGTCTTTCCCTCCCCAAATATGATGACCATCAGAGTGAGCATTCTCAACATATAGGCTATTATGCCACCTACCCCCCATTCGGAATGACCTAATTTGGCTGTTTCAGAGAAGCGGTATGTCTAAAGAAATCTAATTTGCAGTAAAACTACTAGATATCTCCATACAATCACTGGTTTTTGTTCAATAGCATGCTAGGCCATTCAGTAACAGTATATTTGAAAGGAATCTATGTTTTTCTGATAAATGAGAGAAAAGTAAAGGAGTCCTCTTCCTATCACCACAAAAGTACAATTTCCGCCTAAACTAAAGCTGTGTTTACAGGACTATATTTCAGTATTCTTTTAGATAAATTACATACTTTGGTGATGTAGGGCAGACACCTGGGTCATACCCCAGCAAATCTGATGAAGATAAGAGTGAGCATTCTTAAGTTATGGGCTTTTTTGCCACCACTCCCCTATTTGGACTGGCCTAATTTGGATCTTTTTGGATTTTGTTTAAATCATCTTGGATTACTTTAGTCGATTCCAAAGTGTTTGCCAAACCCCCAAGTTTAGTATCATCTGCAAATTTAACTATTTTGCTACTAATGTCCATATCAAGATCATTTATGTAAATAAGGAAGAGCAAAGGTCCCAGCACCAATCCCTGCGGGACACCACTGCCCACAGCACCGAGGTCAGATTCGGCCCCACCTACTGTTACTCTTTGTATTCGCCAATTTTTAACCCACTGTGAAACTACTCCTGCAATTCCTACTGATTTCATTTTAGCAATGAGCCTCTCATGTGGTACCTTGTCAAATGCTTTCTGAAAGTCCAAATATATAATATCATAAGCCTGGTTCAGGTCAACACACTTTGTAGCCTCTTTGAAAAAGTCCAGGAGGTTTGTTAGGCATGACCTCCCTTTGAGAAATCCATGTTGGCTCTCACTTAAAATACTATTATTTTTCAAGAATGATTCCAACTTATCCCTAATAATACATTCCAGCATTTTACATGCGATGCAAGTTAAACTGACAGGCCTATAGTTCCCTGGGTCAGTACGGTCTCCCTTCTTATATGTTGGAATTATACTACCCTGCTTCCAGTCATCTGGTGATTATGGATTGAATGAAAATATCTGTCAATGGTTTATATATAATTTCCCCAAGTTCTTTGAGTACTCTGGGATATATGCCATCCGGGCCTGCTGCCTTATTTGTCTTAAGTTTTTCTAAATGGAAACAACACTTAAAGCGAAATAAAAAACTTTCGGTCCGGTTTCTGTAGCAAGAGCGCTGGTAGCAGCCAACCAAAAACGGCTATACGCTCTACGCTTGAAATACAACAATTAAATGTAAATTTATGCCAACAAAAGCTAGTTAGCTATAGTATATTTCTCTACTCTTGGATTTGCTCCTGAGAGGGCGAAAAACTACAAAAAACCTCGCGTCTGCTGGGTGTAATACAAATCGTTAACTTTTTAACAAGCTTTCCGAAGCTAGACGGGGAACAAATGGAAAATTCCCTAATAATACATTCCAGCATTTTACATGCGATGCAAGTTAAACTGACAGGCCTATAGTTCCCTGGGTCAGTATACTACCCTGCTTCCAGTCATCTGGTGATTATGGATTGAATGAAAATATCTGTCAATGGTTTATATATAATTTCCCCAAGTTCTTTGCAGTGACGTGCCGTCAGGGGAGGCAGGGGAGGCCGTGCCTCACCTGTCATCATGGAAAAAAAAAATGTCAAATGAAAAAATTAAATAATTGGCTATATTTATCCAGTGATTTGCACTATAAAGTTATTTTTTATCTAACTTCACCAGTTTTAGATTATTATTTTTTTAATTTTTTAATTCAAAATCGCCGAATTTTCACATTTACTGTTCAAATACTGAGAAGAGACGTGTTGTGAGGCAGCCGCTAGATGAGCCTCACCATGGATTGCGCAATGACTATGCAGTGAGACCGTATTGCTGTCTCTCTGTATGTCGCTATTAAAATGTTCAAACACTTTTGCTATATGAATTAAATTTCCATAGTTTAGCTGATGTATATAAAGTACAGTGGTTTTTTTGTCAACAATTGTATGTGTGTAACGTGTTTCTTGTGCTGAGCAATCATAAAACGGCTGCGAAGAGGCACTAATTGAGGCACGCAGTTCTCCTGCCTCACGGTAGGGGGCACTCGTCGTGATCCCAGTGATTCTTCTTGCGACTCCTCGGCTGCAGAATAAGACAGCAAGCTACGATCTTCAGTTAGCAAGTAAAGTGCCGCCATCAGTTTATTTTTTCGTCGTGTCTGGCCTTACTTTCACAATGGAGGATTACATATATAAACTCAAACAATTTTCTAAAATGGACTTTCAATCGAAGCAGGAGGTAAATAACTAATGGAAGACCAACGCCGGAGCTAAAGGATTTGCTTCAGACTACAGTTTCTATGACCGATTTGAGAAGAAATGCAGCCCACTTGGCCTGACAGAGAGTGGAGGCAGACAGTCGATTAGATATGAACGAAAACGACTGTTCTGTAACATTCTGGATAACATAAGCCATCAAATGAAGGCTAGGTTTGATCATTTTGGTGAGCTGGCTTTCCTTGGTTTGGTGGATTGCGCAAAATTCCGTGAAATGTCACAACATTTTGATGACACGAAACTGCAGAGCCTGTCAAAGTATGCCAAATTCTTTGACTTTGTGGAACTAAAGGCGAATCTCGTTGGACTGTATAGCTCACAAACGGTGAGGGATGAATGTAAGTCTCCTGGACAGCTTCTTAGCTTTTTGGCCCAGAAGGATCTCATTCAAACTGTTCCTGAGGCGACAAAGTTGCTCCAGCTAGTGCTCACTATTCCAGCTACTACAGCATCGGTGGAGCGGTCATTCTCAGCACTGAAAAGACTAAAAACATACAGTCAGAACAGGACTGATCAAGGACGACTTTCTTCCTGGCAGTGATCTCCATTGAGACAGAGAGAATTTTAAAACTGAAGGAAGACAAGGAAAACTTCTACAAACAAGTTATCGATGCTTTTGTTTTGAAGGAGCGGCGCATGGACTTCATTTATAAGTAACGGTAAGACCATAATAACGTTTTTTTAATTAAATGTGCTTTTTTGTGTACTACAGTTTGTAAGTGTAAAGAAAGCTGATATGAAACATAACCCGTTAACTGCTGCCAATTAAATGGTGAATAAGCTACTCTGTAGGGTTCATATGTTTGTAAATCTGATTGTGATGAAGTCAGTGCCTCACCAGCCATGAACCTCACGGCACGTCACTGGTTCTTTGAGTACTCTGGGATATATGCCATCCGGGCCTGCTGCCTTATTTGTCTTAAGTTTTTGTAGTTTTTGTAGTACTTCTACGTCCCTTATTTCAAAGTCCTCCAAAACATTCTGTACCTTGTCTATACATTTAGGCATATTTATAACCTCTTCTCTAGTAAAGCTCTCCACAAAGTAACTGTTTAGTGTGTTTGCAATGTCCTTATTATTATAAACCAAGGTTCCTTCCTTATTCTTAATGCACTTAACCTCATCCTTAACTTTCCTTTTTCTACTACAATATTGAAAAAACTTCTTAGGATTACTTTTTGCATCTTGGGAAATTTTAATTTCAAACCCCCTTTTAGTTGATCTTATTTCCTTTTTAGCCTTAGCCGCATATTACAATAATCTAACTTGCTTCTCTCTGAGTTATCCTTTTTATGTACTCTGTACAGTCGTTTCTTTGCCTCAAAATCTCCCGTAAAGATTTAGTCATCCACTGCGGAGACTGTTTTTCATTCTATTTTTCCTTACTTTGGGGATGAATTTACACTGTACATCTACAATAACCCTTTCAAATATAGTCAATTTTTCATTCACAGTTCTGCAATCTAGAAGTTTTACCCAATCTATATTACTTAAATTGTCTCTCATTTTATTAAAGTCAGCTCGTCTAAAATAAAGAATTCGAGAGTTAGAGGAGGCTGTCTTAACTTGCCAAAAAATATCAAAAATAACTGCACTGTGGTCACTTGCCCCTATTGGTTCTCCTACCTCTGTGCTGCAAATTCTATCAGGATTGTTACACAAAACCAGATCCAGTATTGATTTCCTTCTCGGAGGCTGAGTAACAGACTGTACTAAAAAGCAGTCATTGACCATATCTAAAAACTCCTCACATTTGCCCTGACCTGTCACTATCTCTCAATTGATAGAGGGGTAATTGAAGTCGCCCATTATTATCATCTCTCCTTCAGCACAGATTTGTTTTATGTTACCAAAGAGCGTACTATTTATGTTACTGTCTGAAGCTGGAGGTCTATAACATACTCCTATATTAAGGCCCTTCTCACAATCTCCCAATAATCTAATCCAGATGTCCTCACAAGAAACTAATGAGTTTATACCTGGAATTTCCTGCACATTAAGATTATCTTTCACATATAGGGCCACTCCCCCTCCTCTTTTATTATTTCTATCCTTCCTAAACAATTTGTACCCCTCTACATTATATTCCTCCCCATCCGCTGCGCCAAGCCATGTCTCAGTAATCCCAACAATGTCATAACCCCGATTCAACATGACAGCCTCCAGTTCCAAAAATTTATTTTTTATGCTTCTCGCATTTAAACACATGAGCTTCAGAGCCTTACTCCCACTTACATTGTCCTTCCCCTCCACACCTGAGTGTGCCGAACCACCTCTATTCACATTATGATCAAAAAAATCTTTATTAATGATATCCTCAGATTTATTATACTCCGCCTGGTATCTTCCATCTGGGCAGTCTGTACCTCCTATCCATAATACTACTACTACTAATTTCCTCCCTGCCCCCCAGTCCCTAGTTTTAAATATCCCTCCGCTACCCAAAGCATATGCTGGCCCAATGCATCTGTACCCTCCGGTTCAAGTGTAACCCGTCCCCGCTTTTACAGGTCACCCCTGTTCCAAAAGGAGTCCCAGTGCCCCATAAAACCTGTACCCCTCTTTCCTGCACCAGGTTTGTAGCCATGTGTTAAATCTCCATATAAAATTCTGCTTGCCTTTGCTAGCACGTGGTACTGGCAGAATTTCAGAGAAGACCACCATGGAGGTTCTGCCCCTTAACTTTGTTCCTAATTCTATAAATTTGTCCTGCAGAACCTCAAACCTACCCTTATCTATGTCATTGGTTCCAACATGGACCATGACCACTGGATCCACCCCTGCTCTGGCCAGGAGCTTGTCCGCGTGTTCCAGGAGATCTCCAACCTGAGCACCAGGCAGGCAACATGCCATGCGAGATTCCTTTTCCCACGAACAGACTATACTGTCTACACCTCTAATGATTGAATCCCCCACTACAATTAACTCCCTTTTCCTGGGTGGCTTGGCCGCCAGGGTGCCCTGGGGCTCATCAGTCCTCCCACTCACAGAGGGCTGGGCCAGATCCTCTTCCTGCATGGGCTGGAATCGGTTGGACACCACAATCTCTGGAGATGCCGCCCCTGCATGTGCGTGCCCTCTTCTACGCTGACGCCCTACCATCACCCAAGTCTCTCTCCCTACCTGCTCTAGAGTCTCCCCCCTACCCCGCTTCGGCGTGCAGGCTAACTCTCTAAAGGGCGTACTAATTAGTTCCTGGAACTCTACAAATTCTGCAGGGCAGTTGAGACCAACAAGTTGGGCTTCGAGATCAAGGATCTTGCTCTCGAGATGCTTCACAAGCTGGCATCTGTTGCATACGAAACCCTCCTGGAAGTCTTCTTCCAGAAACACAATCATTCTACAACACTCACACTGCACTGCCGGTGGCCACATTTTCACCCCTAAATATATCTACTGCTCTCCCTGCACTGAACGAATTACTGCCTAAACAGAGACACCAAGTCGATAAAAAATACTATACACCTCGGTTCGAACACTCAGGTGCAGAAATGTCTAAATGGAAACAACACTTAAAGCGAAATAAAAAACTTTCGGTCCGGTTTCTGTAGCAAGAGCGCTGGTAGCAGCCAACCAAAACGGCTATACGCTCTACGCTTTAAATACAACAATTACATGTAAATTTATGCCAACAAAAGCTAGTTAGCTATAGTATATTTCTCTACTCTTGGATTTGCTCCTGAGAGGGCGAAAAACTACAAAAAACCTCGCGTCTGCTGGGTGTAATACAAATCGGTAACTTTTTAACAAGCTTTCGAAGCTAGACGGGGAAAAATGGAAAATTTCTGTCCCTAACGGCGACAAACGTTTACCTTAAGAGCAAATATTGTATCCCTTTACCTTTCTGATGATAAAACGCCGAACCCTAAGCAACAATACAAACACAATACAAACATAATCCAAAAGATATCCCGACAGCAACAAACAATCCGCTCAAACTCAAACTCTCAGCACGTATGTATATCGCCGTATTGCTGCACTGATCTCTTCCGCAAACTATGATTGTTCCTATCATGTATTTATGCACGTCGCTCTGGATAAGAGCATCTGCTAAATGCTTAAAATGTTTTTAAAAAATGTAATGTAATGAATGAGTGTGTAGTAAACGGTAAACCCTTAATATGGCCTAGATCTAGACTAACTGTCACAGACACAGGTGTTGTGGAAGCTATGTAATGTGTGGATTTATCCATTTATTATCTCATCTTCTCCCCAACACACACACACACTTGTCAATGTACCAATAAGACAATGAATTAGATGACTATCAAGTAAATATCGCTTCCAGTCACATGGTCATGCAGTGGTTTGACAACTAGCTAGCGTTATATGTTCTTCATCATAGCGATATCTGTCAGTCATTCAATGTCAGCTTTAAGTGACAGTGAAATAGTGAAATAGCTACTTGTGAAAAGTTACCTCACGAGCCTTGCTTCTATGGTTCCTCCCATTTGTACAGCCAAATGCTGCACAACATTGTGGCATTTTTGCATAGGCTAATGCCTCTCCATACTGTGTTCACAGCTAGGTTCTGCTGAAAATTGTTGGAAACTCAACAATTGTGAACTTTGGAAATCAAATGTGAGAACCTCCTGCATGCCACAATTTCCCAGGTTTATAACAAGCCAGATTTCACAAAAATTGGTTTAAAATTAAGTGAGCTACAGTATAGTACAGTATAGAGGAAGTCTGCATCTCTCAGTAGACTTGCATTTGTTTAGATGCGGATCTTGCCTGACTCAATATGGCAGCCACGTGGACATATCTGAACAGGGTGAATGAGACATTTGTGTGTATATATCTATGTTCAAAATGGTCCAAATGCAGCAAAGTGTGGGAACACTTAAGAAAAATCCAGCAAAAAATGTGGTCACATGCATTTTATGCACATCATGTATGCTTGAGAATCTTAAAAGAAAACACCCCGGTGCTGATGACAGCAGAGCAATGTAAGTGTATATTTTTTGGAAGAGTACTTGTACACCCCAGCAAGCAACTATTCTCACTTGCACAATCCTGACCATGTTAGTCAAGGACATGAGACCTCTTTCCATAGTGGAAGGCTTTCGTGAAATGGTTCAGACATTCAACCCAGGATAAACCCTATCATCAAGAACACATTTCACATGCTTAATGGAAAAGAAAAAACTTTTCAGAAGGTAAAAGAGGCCATAAAGCAACAATGAGTAGCATTATACTGACCACTGATGCCTGGACAAGCCTTGCAACAGAGGAGTACCTTGGTGTTACCTGCCATCTTATTGGTGAAGACTGGCAGATGAAGACCTTCACCCTCACCAATATGCCTCTTGATGAAAGACATACTGCTGCCAATATAGCGGCATGGCTGGAGGAGGTTGCTGCCAAGTTTGAGATTCCTTTCAACAGAATAAAAGCAGTAGTCCATGACAATGGAGTCAACATGGTGGCAGCAGTGAGAATAATGGAGAAGAATAATGGATGGGCCTCTCTCCACTGCACTGGAAAACACTCTCCATATGGTTGTCAACAATGCTCTAAAATAACCCAGCATTAGCAAATCAGTAGGGACAGCAAGGTGCTTGGTTGAACACTTCAGGAAAAGGGAGCTAGCTAATATAAAACTGAAGTCCAAACAGCAGCATATGAACACCCCAGAGCATAGGCTGATTCATGATGTCAGGTGGGGGAATGTAATCACTTTCTCTGAGGACAAACCCAACACTATTCTCCTCTCAGCAGGACCCAGGATTTATAAAGCTGAAGTTCATGTTCTTGCTTTGAAAGAAGCCACAAGAACTTGTGGAGCAGGTTGAACAGCCTGTTACTGTTCCAATGAGAGAGGCAAAGTCAGTCCTAGATACCCTTCTCCAGTCTGACACAAACAGCAACAGTGAAAAAGAGGAACCCCATGAGGACCACAAGATTCGAATGGCCAGAAATTAGGTACAGATGTACTTTGCAGAACAGCAAATATCAAAGAAAGAAGTCCCCTTATTTGGTGGAAGACAAACGAGGGGTGGTCTCCTACACTGGCCAAGTTTGCTAGATCCTTTCTTTGAATTCCTGCTATGTCTACACCATCAGAGTGTTTCTTGTCTGCTGCAGGGAGCATCTGCTCAAAGAAGAGAGCAAGCCTGATATGTGGACATGTTGACATGCTTACTTTTCTTCAACTCAATACACTTATTTATTTTGAATTGTATTTATTTTTGTAGAAATATCATTGAGAAATGGAAAAAGTGGAAATTAAAACATTTCTCTGTAGGTATTTATTTTCTGTTCTAACCAACAAAGAAGGTAGGAAGTGAAAATAAAATATTTTCAATAAAGTTGATTTTGATGATTTCTCATTATTTTGTTGATTGACAGCACAGACCTATTGAACTATGAAAATAATCATTACCAAAATAATTGTTTGCTGCAGCCATACTTGAGTATCGATACTGTGGTAGCCTTTATCTTTTTTCCATCTAATTTTACCCCTTTTTTTTCTCACATTTTGGTGGCCAATTGTACCCTCTATTGATTCAATTTCCCTCCCCCAATGAGCCCACCACCCACCGCCTACAACTACAGGACCAGCCGTTACCCTGGAACCAGCAGTGACGATGGTGTTGAAGGAAAAAAAATGTCCTGTTTGTATAAAGTTGGAATGCTAGAGAAAGAGCCACAGGGGGGCACACAGACACTAATTAACTCAGTGTGATGCTGCAATTCTGAACAGCCAGGCTAGCCAAATGTTTTTTGTGCCAGAACTTCCACAGGAATATCTGTTCTTTTGTGACGTTTTCTCTCACTGCAGGAAACCTCCTTCCCTTTGGCAGTAATTCCCCGTTTTACCTTCAGGTGACCCCATAGCTCCTATTACCTGTAGGTTAACACCTCGTTACCTCCCTCTTGTCACTGTTCCTTTCCTTTCTGTTGTGTTTGTTATAAATATCCTTCGACCTTCGACCCAGGAATGCAGACACTCAACAGGACGGAATCTCTTCCGCTGACAGGGACCAGGCATACTCCACTGCGCAATATAAAATAAGGTCGAGACTGGTTCAAGGTAGGGGGAGGTGAGTCACCCGACAGAGTCTCTCGCGGTCCATAAATACACGGACCAGTATATTTTAAAGGAGGTTAACCGATAACAGAGCAATTTCGATTAGGGTTTAATCTATGGTTATAGTTGGAAAAAGGTAGATCAATTACCAGATTAGGTATTAAAAATATTTAGCATGTAAACTTATTGATCATAGGCTTGGTAAGTGTCGGTAAGAGGGAACAGTAAGGTTTAAGCAAAAGGCTATGGTATGGTTTAGCCTGCGGATACAAATGATCCCATACATTTTGTGACGTGGTCAGCAGTGAACAGCAGGGTAGGTCGAAAAGAGATCGTTGTTGTGTTTGTTATATATGGGAAGGTAAGATATTCCACCGGCCTTCGCATTGTAAAAGAGAATATCTTACTTGTTGTATAACATTGGAAAAACTGGATCTAGTTGGTTCTCGGTCAGAGTATGATATTTTCATGTGGCTTTGCTTATTCTGTACTCCCCTAGTCTTACACATACTGTAAATAGGGTACATTCTGTGATTGTCTAGGGTAATGGTCATTGTTGGGAGAGGTGGATCAATGACCAGATTAGGTATTAAAAATATTTAGCTGGTAATACACTGTGGCGTCTTTGGTTGGCAAGAGGAAAGGCAATCCACAGAATTGTGTGTTTGTGTCTACCCAGGAATGTTGTTCATTATAGTTTGTCTTAATTTGCATATGCTTGATAAACCTATTGAAACTGCAGTAGAATTATAGATAAGAAACACAGGATGCTGTAGGGTAACCACATGGTTGAGTGTTATTAAATCAAGTTATTAAATGAAGTGATTTGTTTAGAGCAACATTTTCTCCACTCACCCTGAAGTTAATTCCAGGTAAGGTTTGATCATATTGCAACTATTAACTCAGAAAATATTGTTCATGGGGTAGTTGCAGTTTCTGGAATAACTTTATAGAACAATATGATGAGAAGAGTGAGAAGCTATTCGTGGAAAAACAATTTGTGTATTGTAGTGGCAGAACCTTCATCCGGTCAGAGACATAGGTGTACACCAAGTCACTTGGCTCTGTTATTTCTGCTCATGGTTTTTCCTATCACTGTTATGCTGATGACACACAACTCTTTCTCTCCTTCCCTCCATCTGATACCCAGGTCGTGGCACGGATCGCTGCATGCTTGGCTGACATCTCCGCATGGATGTCCACCCACCACCTGAAGCTGAACCTGGGGAAGACAGAGCTGCTCTTCTTCCTGGGAAGGGCTCCCCCGACGATTGATGCGTCAATCACCGTGGAAGGCTCCATAATGTCTCCGTCTCAGTCTGCCAGAAGCCTTGGAGTGACCCTGGACAACCAGCTGTGCTTCTCGAGCCATATTGCACACACATCGCTCCCTTCCAGTATGTGCCCGCACCCCATAACATTCTGCTCTCTCCCATTCATAACGCGCTTCCAGCGTCGCACCCTCCCGCGACAACGGAACCTCTCCAACCTCTCCTACCCCCTGACCCTTTGTGACAGCTTCACAATCTCAGGGGACTATGGGAACTGTCGGTCTGCCACACAGAAGGCCGACTTCATTTCTGCTTATGCCTCCCTCTTGTCCCTCCAGTTTCTCGCCCTCACCGAGACCTGGATCAGCTCTGACAACTCCACTACTCCTGCTGCCCTCTCGTCCACCTACTCCTTCTCCCACACCCCCCGGCCATCCAGCCGTGGTGGTGGTACAGGTTTGCTTATCTCTCCCACATGGAAGTTCTCAGTCGTTCCCCTCTCCAACCTGTCTATATCCTCTTTGAATGCCACCCTGTCTCCATCACCTATCCTACTGAGCTCTTTATTGTTGTTGTTTATTGTCCACCAGGGCCCCTGGGATGCTTCCTCGACGAGCTAGACACCCTGCTCAGCTCCTTCCCTGAGGACGGCACCCCGCTGATCCTCCTGGGAGACTTCAACATCCACCTAGAGGCCCTCCAGTCTGCTGCCTTCCTACCACTACTCCACACCTTCGACCTCTCCTGCAACACTCTCCCCAACCCACAAGGTAGGCAACCTCCTAGACCTGATCTTCATGAGGAACATTTCCTTCTCCCTCTCCCTTGCCCCCCATCCTCCCTCCCCTCTTCCAACACCCACTATCACTGCCCGTCGTAACCTTCGCTCCTTCTCACCCTCTTCCTCGTTCCCATTGTCACTGCTTCCTCCCCCTTAAAGCATTCTCTAGACTCCCCACTGACACTGCTTCTTCCACCCTAATCTCATCTCTGTCCTCAGCACTTGACTCTTTCTGTCCTCTTCTCCCCAGACCTGCACGCTCATCCCCTCCTAATCCCTGGATGTCTGACACCCTGCGCACCTCCCGGGTCGGCCTCCGTGTTGCTGAGAGGAAGTGGGCGAAATCAGGGACCCATCCGACCTTTCATCCTATCAGTCTCTCCTGTCTGTGTTTTTTCTGCCGTCACTGCCGCTAAGGCAAACTTCTATCAAACTAAAATTCAAAACTCTTATCTCTACACCTTGTCAACTGGTCTCTATTTTCTCCTCCCTCCTCAGCACACCTCCTCCCCACCTCAGTCCCCCTTCACTGCAGATGACTTTGCTGTTTTCTTCGAGGAGAAAATTGCAGACATCCGCAGCTCCTTTGTGCCCTCCACTCCCTCCCCTCCTTCTGTGCCCTCCACTCCCTCCCCTCCCTCTGTGCCCTCCCCCTGCTTCCCTTCTTTTTCTCCCCTCTCAGACTCTGATATTTCCCACCTCCTCCTCTCCCACTGCCCTACTACTTGTGCCCTTGACCCTATCCCTTCATCCCTCCTCCAGGCTATCACACCTGACATCCTCCCATTTGTCACCTCCCTTGTGAACTCCTCCTGTCTTCTGGTTGTTTCCTCGCCCTTCAAAAGGGCCCATATCACCCCACTCTAGACCCCTCAGTCATCCAGAATTATCGCCCAGTATCCCTCCTCCCCTTCCTGTCTAAAACCCTCGAAAGAGCGGTATCTAACCAACTCTCTACTTTCCTCACAGAAAATAACCTGCTGGAGCCCCACCAGTCCGGCTTCAGACCTTGCCACTCAACAGAAACCGCTCTCCTCTCGGTCAATGAGGCACTTCACACCACACGAGCCGCCTCCCTCTCCTCCATCCTGATCCTGCTTGATCTCTCAGCTGCCGTCGACACTGTGGAGCACTCCATCCTCCTGTCCTCCCTGGCAGCAACAGGGATCTGCAGTACAGCCCTCACCTGGATCGAGTCCTACCTCTCCGGTCGCTCCTTCCAGGTTGCCTGGGCTGGTAAAGTATCACCGCCTCGCTCCCTCCCCACCAGGGTTCCACAGGGCTCAGTCTTCGGTCCCCTTCTCTTCTCCCTGTACACCCGCTCCCTTGGCTCTGTAATCTCTGCCCACGGCTTATCTTACCATTGTTATGCTGATGACACTCAACTCTTTCTCTCCTTCTCCCCATCAGACACTCAGGTCTCTACCCGCATCTCTGCTTGCCTGAGGGACATTCAGAGCTGGATGGACAGTCACCACCTAAAGCTCAACCCAGGGAAAACAGAACTAATCTTCATTCCTGCCCTAAACTCTCCCCACCTTGATTTCTCCATTTCTCTAGGTGACACCCTGGTGACATCATCACCCTGCGCGAATAATCTTGGTGTGGTGATGGACAACAGGCTGTCCCTATCAATGAACATTGCAGCGGTAAGTCGGGAGTGCAGATTCTTCCTGTATAACATCAGGAGGATCCGTCCCTTCCTTACCACGTACTCTACCCAGCTCCTGGTCCAAGCAATGGTACTGTCCCGCTTGGACTACTGCAACTCGCTCCTGGCTGGCCTTCCCGCATCTGCCATCAGACCCCTGCAACTCATCCAGAACGCTGCAGCCCATCTGGTCTACAACCTTCCTAGACACTCCCATGTCACCCCCCTGCTCACTACCCTCCACTGGCTGCCTGTTATAGCTCGCATCAAATTCAAGACATTGGTCCTAGCATACCAGGCAGTAAAGGTATCAGCCCCAACATACCTCCTCAAGATCTTCAAACCCTACACACCTTCCAGACCACTCCGTTCTGCTACCTCAGGACGCCTAGCACCTCCCCCCCCTCCGCACCTGCGCTTCCCGGTCACGTCTCCTGACGGTTCTAGCTCCACGATGGTGGAATGACCTTCCTGTGGAAGTCAGCACAGCTGAGACCCTGGCCACCTTCAAGCGACGACTGAAGACTCACCTCTTCAGGGTGCACCTCTCCCCGTAGTCCGGTTTTTGTTAACTTAGGGACATAGTTGCTTAGTTTTACACGTCTACTTGTTTATGTATTGTATTAGGCTTAGGCATTATTTTCTGCATTGATTGCAGGAACTGTACTTCCCACTAGGGTGGCTTTCAGCTAAACTGTTCTTGACTACGGTTAACACTTTGTTGTACGTCGCTCTGGATAAGAGCGTCTGCCAAATGCCTGTAATGTAATGTAATGTAATGGATAAACAGTCGAAACTAATGAATAACAAGGCTAATCTAATTCAGTAATAGCTAGCAATTAAACACCAATAAGCTACGCAAAGTTTAGAAACTACAGATAACTAACAGAAATCAGTCAAAACTAACGCAGTAAACTTAGCAAACCAAAGATACTCAACACGACGGGACGGCAACAGCAGGTCAGTTCACAAAGACGAGTAGACACTTTTCACATTTATTTATTAATTAAGTTGGGTTGAATTGCTGCTGAATTGTTGTCATTGGACGATGAAGTTATTATTATTATTATTATTATTATTAATAATATTAATAATAACAATAATAAATAAATAAATAATAATAAACTTCATTTATATGGCAACTTTTGTACAACATAGCACATTTAAGATCGCTTGTGAATTCTCTTTGAAGATTTTCCAGAATAGCTGCACTACATAGCCTGACACTTTGGGATAGCACCTTTTTGTGAAAGAAGAAATGTTCTATTGTTACTGGATCAGGTAGAGATAATAAAAAAGATACCATCTTGCTCAGAGCTCAGCTCAGCTCAAAGATTCAATTTCAATATCAACAGAAATACATTTCTAATAACCAAGATTCATTACGATTCATATGTGTGATATTCCACCGGCCTTCGCATTGTAAAAGAGAATATCTTACTTGTTGTATAACATTGGAAAAACTGGATCTAGTTGGTTCTCGGTCAGAGTATGATATTTTCATGTGGCTTTGCTTATTCTGTACTCCCTAGTCTTACACATACTGTAAATAGGGTACATTCTGT
This sequence comes from Aldrovandia affinis, assembly GCA_029706075.1. Lineage (NCBI taxonomy): Eukaryota > Metazoa > Chordata > Actinopteri > Notacanthiformes > Halosauridae > Aldrovandia > Aldrovandia affinis. The sequence goes on along the minus strand of JAINUG010000202.1, from coordinate 20,733 downwards.
GATTGTCTAGGTAATGGTCATTGTTGGGAGAGCGGATCAATGACCAGATTAGGTATTAAAAATATTTAGCTGGTAATACACTGTGGCGTCTTTGGTTGGCAAGAGGAAAGGCAATCCACAGAATTGTGTGTTTGTGTCTACCCAGGAATGTTGTTCATTATAGTTTGTCTTAACTTGCATATGCTTGATAAACCTATTGAAACTGCAGTAGAATTATAGATAAGAAACACAGGATGCTGTAGGGTAACCACATGGTTGAGTGTTATTAAATCAAGTTATTAAATGAAGTGATTTGTTTAGAGCAACATTTTCTCCACTCACCCTGAAGTTAATTCCAGGTAAGGTTTGATCATATTGCAACTATTAACTCAGAAAATATTGTTCATGGGGTAGTTGCAGTTTCTGGAATAACTTTATAGAACAATATGATGAGAAGAGTGAGAAGCTATTCGTGGAAAAACAATTTGTGTATTGTAGTGGCAGAACCTTCATCCGGTCAGAGACATAGGTGTACACCAAGTCACTTGGCTCTGTTATTTCTGCTCATGGTTTTTCCTATCACTGTTATGCTGATGACACACAACTCTTTCTCTCCTTCCCTCCATCTGATACCCAGGTCGTGGCACGGATCGCTGCATGCTTGGCTGACATCTCCGCATGGATGTCCACCCACCACCTGAAGCTGAACCTGGGGAAGACAGAGCTGCTCTTCTTCCCTGGGAAGGGCTCCCCGACGATTGATGCGTCAATCACCGTGGAAGGCTCCATAATGTCTCCGTCTCAGTCTGCCAGAAGCCTTGGAGTGACCCTGGACAACCAGCTGTGCTTCTCGAGCCATATTGCACACACATCGCTCCCTTCCAGTATGTGCCCGCACCCCATAACATTCTGCTCTCTCCCATTCATAACGCGCTTCCAGCGTCGCACCCTCCCGCGACAACGGAACCTCTCCAACCTCTCCTACCCCCTGACCCTTTGTGACAGCTTCACAATCTCAGGGGGACTATGGAACTGTCGGTCTGCCACACAGAAGGCCGACTTCATTTCTGCTTATGCCTCCCTCTTGTCCCTCCATTTTCTCGCCCTCACCGAGACCTGGATCAGCTCTGACAACTCCACTACTCCTGCTGCCCTCTCGTCCACCTACTCCTTCTCCCACACCCCCCGGCCATCCAGCCGTGGTGGTGGTACAGGTTTGCTTATCTCTCCCACATGGAAGTTCTCAGTCGTTCCCCTCTCCAACCTGTCTATATCCTCTTTTGAATGCCACCCTGTCTCCATCACCTATCCTACTGAGCTCTTTATTGTTGTTGTTTATTGTCCACCAGGGCCCCTGGGATGCTTCCTCGACGAGCTAGACACCCTGCTCAGCTCCTTCCCTGAGGACGGCACCCCGCTGATCCTCCTGGGAGACTTCAACATCCACCTAGAGGCCCTCCAGTCTGCTGCCTTCCTACCACTACTCCACACCTTCGACCTCTCCCTGCAACACTCTCCCCCAACCCACAAGGTAGGCAACCTCCTAGACCTGATCTTCATGAGGAACATTTCCTTCTCCCTCTCCCTTGCCCCCCATCCTCCCTCCCTCTTCCAACACCCACTATCACTGCCCGTCGTAACCTTCGCTCCTTCTCACCCCTCTTCCCTCGTTCCCATTGTCACTGCTTCCCTCCCCCCCTTAAAGCATTCTCTAGACTCCCCACTGACACTGCTTCTTCCACCCTAATCTCATCTCTGTCCTCAGCACTTGACTCTTTCTGTCCTCTTCTCCCCAGACCTGCACGCTCATCCCCTCCTAATCCCTGGATGTCTGACACCCTGCGCACCTCCCGGGTCGGCCTCCGTGTTGCTGAGAGGAAGTGGGCGAAATCCAGGGACCCATCCGACCTTTCATCCTATCAGTCTCTCCTGTCTGTGTTTTTTTCTGCCGTCACTGCCGCTAAGGCAAACTTCTATCAAACTAAAATTCAAAACTCTTATCTCTACACCTTGTCAACTGGTCTCTATTTTCTCCTCCCTCCTCAGCACACCTCCTCCCCCACCTCAGTCCCCCTTCACTGCAGATGACTTTGCTGTTTTCTTCGAGGAGAAAATTGCAGACATCCGCAGCTCCTTTGTGCCCTCCACTCCCTCCCCTCCTTCTGTGCCCTCCACTCCCTCCCCTCCCTCTGTGCCCTCCCCCTGCTTCCCTTCTTTTTCTCCCCTCTCAGACTCTGATATTTCCCACCTCCTCCTCTCCCACTGCCCTACTACTTGTGCCCTTGACCCTATCCCTTCATCCCTCCTCCAGGCTATCACACCTGACATCCTCCCATTTGTCACCTCCCTTGTGAACTCCTCCCTGTCTTCTGGTTGTTTCCCCTCGCCCTTCAAAAGGGCCCATATCACCCCACTCTAGACCCCTCAGTCATCCAGAATTATCGCCAAGTATCCCTCCTCCCCTTCCTGTCTAAAACCCTCGAAAGAGCGGTATCTAACCAACTCTCTGCTTTCCTCACAGAAAATAACCTGCTGGAGCCCCACCAGTCCGGCTTCCAGACCTTGCCACTCAACAGAAACCGCTCTCCTCTCGGTCAATGAGGCACTTCACACCACACGAGCCGCCTCCTCTCCTCCATCCTGATCCTGCTTGATCTCTCAGCTGCCGTCGACACTGTGGAGCACTCCATCCCCTGTCCTCCCTGGCAGCAACAGGGATCTGCAGTACAGCCCTCTCACCTGGATCGAGTCCTACCTCTCCGGTCGCTCCTTCCAGGTTGCCTGGGCTGGTAAAGTATCACCGCCTCGCTCCTCCCCACCAGGGTTCCACAGGGCTCAGTCTTCGGTCCCCTTCTCTTCTCCCTGTACACCCGCTCCCCTTGGCTCTGTAATCTCTGCCCACGGCTTATCTTACCATTGTTATGCTGATGACACTCAACTCTTTCTCTCCTTCTCCCCATCAGACACTCAGGTCTCTACCCGCATCTCTGCTTGCCTGAGGGACATTCAGAGCTGGATGGACAGTCACCACCTAAAGCTCAACCCAGGGAAAACAGAACTAATCTTCATTCCTGCCCTAAACTCTCCCCACCTTGATTTCTCCATTTCTCTAGGTGACACCTGGTGACATCATCACCCTGCGCGAATAATCTTGGTGTGGTGATGGACAACAGGCTGTCCCTATCAATGAACATTGCAGCGGTAAGTCGGGAGTGCAGATTCTTCCTGTATAACATCAGGAGGATCCGTCCCTTCCTTACCACGTACTCTACCCAGCTCCTGGTCCAAGCAATGGTACTGTCCGCTTGGACTACTGCAACTCGCTCCTGGCTGGCCTTCCCGCATCTGCCATCAGACCCCTGCAACTCATCCAGAACGCTGCAGCCCATCTGGTCTACAACCTTCCTAGACACTCCCATGTCACCCCCCTGCTCACTACCCTCCACTGGCTGCCTGTTATAGCTCGCATCAAATTCAAGACATTGGTCCTAGCATACCAGGCAGTAAAGGTATCAGCCCCAACATACCTCCTCAAGATCTTCAAACCCTACACACCTTCCAGACCACTCCGTTCTGCTACCTCAGGACGCCTAGCACCTCCCCCCCGCACCTGCGCTTCCCGGGTCACGTCTCCTGACGGTTCTAGCTCCACGATGGTGGAATGACCTTCCTGTGGAAGTCAGCACAGCTGAGACCCTGGCCACCTTCAAGCGACGACTGAAGACTCACCTCTTCAGGGTGCACCTCTCCCGTAGTCCGGTTTTTGTTAACTTAGGGACATAGTTGCTTAGTTTTACACGTCTACTTGTTTATGTATTGTATTAGGCTTAGGCATTATTTTCTGCATTGATTGCAGGAACTGTACTTCCCACTAGGGTGGCTTTCAGCTAAACTGTTCTTGACTACGGTTAACACTTTGTTGTACGTCGCTCTGGATAAGAGCGTCTGCCAAATGCCTGTAATGTAATGTAATGTAATGGATAAACAGTCGAAACTAATGAATAACAAGGCTAATCTAATTCAGTAATAGCTAGCAATTAAACACCAATAAGCTACGCAAAGTTTAGAAACTACAGATAACTAACAGAAATCAGTCAAAACTAACGCAGTAAACTTAGCAAACCAAAGATACTCAACACGACGGGACGGCAACAGCAGGTCAGTTCACAAAGACGAGTAGACACTTTTCACATTTATTTATTAATTAAGTTGGGTTGAATTGCTGCTGAATTGTTGTCATTGACGATGAAGTTATTATTATTATTATTATTATTAATAATATTAATAATAACAATAATAAATAAATAAATAATAATAAACTTCATTTATATGGCAACTTTTGTACAACATAGCACATTTAAGATCGCTTGTGAATTCTCTTTGAAGATTTTCCAGAATAGCTGCACTACATAGCCTGACACTTTGGGATAGCACCTTTTGTGAAAGAAGAAATGTTCTATTGTTACTGGATCAGGTAGAGATAATAAAAAAGATACCATCTTGCTCAGAGCTCAGCTCAGCTCAAAGATTCAATTTCAATATCAACAGAAATACATTTCTAATAACCAAGATTCATTACGATTCATATGTGTGATATTCCACCGGCCTTCGCATTGTAAAAGAGAATATCTTACTTGTTGTATAACATTGGAAAAACTGGATCTAGTTGGTTCTCGGTCAGAGTATGATATTTTCATGTGGCTTTGCTTATTCTGTACTCCCCTAGTCTTACACATACTGTAAATAGGGTACATTCTGTGATTGTCTAGGGTAATGGTCATTGTTGGGAGAGGCGGATCAATGACCAGATTAGGTATTAAAAATATTTAGCTGGTAATACACTGTGGCGTCTTTGGTTGGCAAGAGGAAAGGCAATCCACAGAATTGTGTGTTTGTGTCTACCCAGGAATGTTGTTCATTATAGTTTGTCTTAACTTGCATATGCTTGATAAACCTATTGAAACTGCAGTAGAATTATAGATAAGAAACACAGGATGCTGTAGGGTAACCACATGGTTGAGTGTTATTAAATCAAGTTATTAAATGAAGTGATTTGTTTAGAGCAACATTTTCTCCACTCACCCTGAAGTTAATTCCAGGTAAGGTTTGATCATATTGCAACTATTAACTCAGAAAATATTGTTCATGGGGTAGTTGCAGTTTCTGGAATAACTTTATAGAACAATATGATGAGAAGAGTGAGAAGCTATTCGTGGAAAAACAATTTGTGTATTGTAGTGGCAGAACCTTCATCCGGTCAGAGACATAGGTGTACACCAAGTCACTTGGCTCTGTTATTTCTGCTCATGGTTTTTCCTATCACTGTTATGCTGATGACACACAACTCTTTCTCTCCTTCCCTCCATCTGATACCCAGGTCGTGGCACGGATCGCTGCATGCTTGGCTGACATCTCCGCATGGATGTCCACCCACCACCTGAAGCTGAACCTGGGGAAGACAGAGCTGCTCTTCTTCCCTGGGAAGGGCTCCCCGACGATTGATGCGTCAATCACCGTGGAAGGCTCCATAATGTCTCCGTCTCAGTCTGCCAGAAGCCTTGGAGTGACCCTGGACAACCAGCTGTGCTTCTCGAGCCATATTGCAGCGATCACTCAGACCTGCCGTTTCTCCCTCCACAACATCCGGAGAATCCGACCGTTCCTCACCCAAGAGGCCACTCAACTCCTGGTCCAGGCCCTGGTGATCTCTCGTCTGGACTACTGCAATTCCTTGCTGGCAGGCCTTCCGGCCTGTGCCATCAAGCCTCTGCAACAAGTCCAGAACGCTGCCGCTCGCCTCGTGTTCAACCAGTCGAAGTTCACCCACGTCACCCCTCTGCTCTCCTCTCTGCACTGGCTCCCCATCGCAGCACACATCAGATTCAAGTCACTGGTGCTTGCTTTTCAAGTGGCCAGAGGTACTGCTCCCCCATACCTCCCGTCACTCATCACTCCCTACACCCCGCCCAGACTCCTCCGCTCCACCTCCTCTGGCAAACTGACTGCCCCATCCTTCCGGGCGCCTGGCAGCCGCTCCTCGCGGTCTCGCCTCTTCTCGGTCCTGGTCTCTCACTGGTGGAACGACCTCCATAATCGGTCAGGACTGCAGAATCACTTACAATCTTCCGCAAGAGACTCAAAACCACCTCTTCAGACTCCACTACCACTGAACACTGTCCAACTAGTCAATCTGTCGTCACCACTGTTTACTTGTTCTATACTATTTGAAAAGAAATAAAACCCCACTAACCTTTTCTTTCCCAGTGTTACAGGTATGATACGCAGACGCCTGCAATGATGTCTATTGCTGTATTACTGCACTGATCTTGTGCGCTAACTATGATTGTTCTTACCTTGTATTGATGCACATCTTGTAAGTCGCTCTGGATAAGAGCGTCTGCTAAATGCTTAAAATGTCAATGTAAAAATGCATGCATCTGATGGATGATGCAAGGATAAAGTATTGTGTGATGCTAACAAAATATATGTTATACAGGTACAGGTGGAGGAGGCCCAGATGCCCATGATGACTTTGCCCGCACTCCTGAAGCCAGGTGACTGGGTGCTCAGCAGTAAAGTACAAAGGACAGCCTACCCGATAACGCTACACAATGCAATAAAGCACCTTCCGGATACAGCACCTTTTTTCCACGTCAATGGCGAAAAACTGCCTCCTGAAAAAACCCTCCTCCCACCCCCGATCGGCACTCACAGATAGAGCTAGACTATTGCAGCTGAGGATTGAACCTCAGCCGCAGGGCAAACTGTACTCTGGGCAAGTGTCTTTAATGGTTGAGCCACCAGAGGGCCCCCTCTCTCTTTTTCTGTTAATGTGTGCAACTTCATCCACATGTGTTGGCAATGTGCATGTGCATTCCATCAATTACTCAGGGAAGCAATGATTGGCAATTTGTTTGACATACCTTGGATTAGTTGAGAAATAAATTAATCTTTTCACTATGTGAGATGCTGCAAGGAAAATAATTGTTTGCATTATGGCTATACTAATAACAGAATGGTAATGAATCTTGGTTATTAGAAATGTATTTCTGTTGATATTGAAATTGAATCTTTGAGCTGAGCTGAGCTCTGAGCAAGATGGTATCTTTTTTATTATCTCTACCTGATCCAGTAACAATAGAACATTTCTTCTTTCACAAAAGGTGCTATCCCAAAGTGTCAGGCTATGTAGTGCAGCTATTCTGGAAAATCTTCAAAGAGAATTCACAAGCGATCTTAAATGTGCTATGTTGTACAAAAGTTGCCATATAAATGAAGTTTATTATTATTTATTTATTTATTATTGTTATTATTAATATTATTAATAATAATAATAATAATAATAATAACTTCATCGTCCAATGACAACAATTCAGCAGCAATTCAACCCAACTTAATTAATAAATAAATGTGAAAAGTGTCTACTCGTCTTTGTGAACTGACCTGCTGTTGCCGTCCCGTCGTGTTGAGTATCTTTGGTTTGCTAAGTTTACTGCGTTAGTTTTGACTGATTTCTGTTAGTTATCTGTAGTTTCTAAACTTTGCGTAGCTTATTGGTGTTTAATTGCTAGCTATTACTGAATTAGATTAGCCTTGTTATTCATTAGTTTCGACTGTTTATCCATTACATTACATTACATTACAGGCATTTGGCAGACGCTCTTATCCAGAGCGACGTACAACAAAGTGTTAACCGTAGTCAAGAACAGTTTAGCTGAAAGCCACCCTAGTGGGAAGTACAGTTCCTGCAATCAATGCAGAAAATAATGCCTAAGCCTAATACAATACATAAACAAGTAGACGTGTAAAACTAAGCAACTATGTCCCTAAGTTAACAAAAACCGACTACGGGAGAGGTGCACCCTGAAGAGGTGAGTCTTCAGTCGCCGCTTGAAGGTGGCCAGGGTCTCAGCTGTGCTGACTTCCACAGGAAGGTCATTCCACCATCGTGGAGCTAGAACCGTCAGGAGACGTGACCGAAGCGAGGTGCGGAGGGGGAGGTGCTAGGCGTCCTGAGGTAGCAGAACGGAGTGGTCTGGAAGGTGTGTAGGGTTTGAAGATCTTGAGGAGGTATGTTGGGGCTGATACCTTTACTGCCTGGTATGCTAGGACCAATGTCTTGAATTTGATGCGAGCTATAACAGGCAGCCAGTGGAGGGTAGTGAGCAGGGGGGTGACATGGGAGTGTCTAGGAAGGTTGTAGACCAGATGGGCTGCAGCGTTCTGGATGAGTTGCAGGGGTCTGATGGCAGATGCGGGAAGGCCAGCCAGGAGCGAGTTGCAGTAGTCCAAGCGGGACAGTACCATTGCTTGGACCAGGAGCTGGGTAGAGTACGTGGTAAGGAAGGGACGGATCCTCCTGATGTTATACAGGAAGAATCTGCACTCCCGACTTACCGCTGCAATGTTCATTGATAGGGACAGCCTGTTGTCCATCACCACACCAAGATTATTCGCAAGAGGGGTGATGATGTCACCAGGGTGTCACCTAGAGAAATGGAGAAATCAAGGTGGGGAGAGTTTAGGGCAGGAATGAAGATTAGTTCTGTTTTCCCTGGGTTGAGCTTTAGGTGGTGACTGTCCATCCAGCTCTGAATGTCCCTCAGGCAAGCAGAGATGCGGGTAGAGACCTGAGTGTCTGATGGGGAGAAGGAGAGAAAGAGTTGAGTGTCATCAGCATAACAATGGTAAGATAAGCCGTGGGCAGAGATTACAGAGCCAAGGGAGCGGGTGTACAGGAGAAGAGAAGGGGACCAAGACTGAGCCCTGTGGAACCCTGGTGGGGAGGGAGCGAGGCGGTGATACTTTACCAGCCCAGGCAACCTGGAAGGAGCGACCGGAGAGGTAGGACTCGATCCAGGTGAGGGCTGTACTGCAGATCCCTGTTGCTGCCAGGGAGGACAGGGGGATGGAGTGCTCCACAGTGTCGACGGCAGCTGAGAGATCAAGCAGGATCAGGATGGAGGAGAGGGAGGCGGCTCGTGTGGTGTGAAGTGCCTCATTGACCGAGAGGAGAGCGGTTTCTGTTGAGTGGCAAGGTCTGAAGCCGGACTGGTGGGGCTCCAGCAGGTTATTTTCTGTGAGGAAAGCAGAGAGTTGGTTAGATACCGCTCTTTCGAGGGTTTTAGACAGGAAGGGGAGGAGGGATACTGGCGATAATTCTGGATGACTGAGGGGTCTAGAGTGGGTGATATGGGCCCTTTTGAAGGGCGAGGGGAAACAACCAGAAGACAGGGAGGAGTTCACAAGGGAGGTGACAAATGGGAGGATGTCAGGTGTGATAGCCTGGAGGAGGAGGATGAAGGGATAGGGTCAAGGGCACAAGTAGTAGGGCAGTGGGAGAGGAGGAGGTGGGAAATATCAGAGTCTGAGAGGGGAGAAAAAGAAGGGAAGCAGGGGAGGGCACAGAGGGAGGGGAGGGAGTGGAGGGCACAAAGGAGCTGCGGATGTCTGCAATTTTCTCCTCAGAAAACAGCAAAGTCATCTGCAGTGAAGGGGGACTGAGGTGGGGGAGGAGGTGTGCTGAGGAGGGAGGAGAAAATAGAGACCAGTTGACAAGGTGTAGAGATAAGAGTTTTGAATTTTAGTTTGATAGAAGTTTGCCTTAGCGGCAGTGACGGCAGAAAAAACACAGACAGGAGAGACTGATAGGATGAAAGGTCGGATGGGTCCCTGGATTTCGCCACTTCCTCTCAGCAACACGGAGGCCGACCCGGGAGGTGCGCAGGGTGTCAGACATCCAGGGATTAGGAGGGGATGAGCGTGCAGGTCTGGGGAGAAGAGGACAGAAAGAGTCAAGTGCTGAGGACAGAGATGAGATTAGGGTGGAAGAAGCAGTGTCAGTGGGGAGTCTAGAGAATGCTTTAAGGGGGAGGGAAGCAGTGACAATGGGAACGAGGAAGAGGGTGAGAAGGAGCGAAGGTTACGACGGGCAGTGATAGTGGGTGTTGGAAGGGGAGGGAGGATGGGGGGCAAGGGAGAGGGAGAAGGAAATGTTCCTCATGAAGATCAGGTCTAGGAGGTTGCCTACCTTGTGGGTTGGGGAGAGTGTTGCAGGGAGAGGTCGAAGGTGTGGAGTAGTGGTAGGAAGGCAGCAGACTGGAGGGCCTCTAGGTGGATGTTGAAGTCTCCCAGAGGATCAGCGGGGTGCCGTCCTCAGGAAGGAGCTGAGCAGGGTGTCTAGCTCATCGAGGAAGCATCCCAGGGCCCTGGTGGACAATAAACAACAACAATAAAGAGCTCAGTAGGATAGGTGATGGAGACAGGGTGGCATTCAAAAGAGGATATAGACAGGTTGGAGAGGGGGAACGACTGAGAACTTCCATGTGGGAGAGATAAGCAACCTGTACCACCACCACGGCTGGATGGCCGGGGGTGGGGAGGGAGTAGGTGGACGAGAGGGCAGCAGGAGTAGTGGAGTTGTCAGGAGCTGATCCAGGTCTCGGTGAGGGCGAGAAACTGGAGGGACAAGAGGGAGGCATAAGCAGAAATGAAGTCGGCCTTCTGTGTGGCAGACCGACAGTTCCATAGTCCCCTGAGATTGTGAAGCTGTCACAAAGGGTCAGGGGGTAGGAGAGGTTGAGAGGTTCCGTTGTCGCGGGAGGGTGCGACGCTGGAAGCGCGTTCTGAATGGGAGAGAGCAGAATGTTATGGGGTGCGGGCACATACTGGAAGGGAGCGATATGTCGCTCTGACAAAGGTAAAAATGGATCAAACAGCTGAGTTGAATAGCGTGATAATTGCACGGATTTACTCAAGACTGCTTACAATTCGCTACAATCAAACTAACAATCAAACTAACAATTGCGGATAACCTGTCGAAACTAAGGAATAACAAGGCTAATCTAATTCAATAATAGCAATTAAGTACCAATAAGCTACGCAAAGTGAAGAAACTACAGATAACTAATAGATCAGTCAAACTAACGCGGCAAACTTTAGCAAACCGAAAAATACTAAACACGCAGGATGGAAAAAACAGCAGGTCTGTTCACAAACACAGGAAAACACTATCCACAATTGTTGGTTTGATTGTAGTGAATTGCAAGCAGTCCTGAGTAAATCTGTGTAATTATCACGCTATTTGACTCAGCTGTTTGATCCCTCTTTTTGCTTTGTCAGAGAGACGCTTGGGTCGCTCCCTCCTAGTTGCACTAGTTGCACTAGTTGATAATTATATCTGACCGAAATGATTGCCCCCTATATGCCGACATGACTGCTTCGTTCACAAGAAGCCGGCCATCTATTACTCCCTAGAATTTTGAAAAGCACAGCTGGTGGTAGAGCCTTCTCTTTTAGAGCTCCTCTGTTGTGGAACGGTTTACCAAGGCATGTTAGGGATTCGGACACAGTTTCAATTTTTAAGTGTAGATTAAAACCATATCTTTTCAGCCTAGCCTACTGCCAAACATAGTCTAGGTGGAGAGATGGAGAAGGCCGTGCCTTAGTGTCTTATGGAGTGAGAAACTTTCCATACTGTCACCTCCTCAATGTGTTACCACCACTGTTATGCTGGTTATCCTTGATCAGGTGTGGATTGTTTGGAACTCTCTCATGGCTGCGTGTTTTCTCTGTCCCTCTCCTAATAGGTATGCTGCCATAGCTTACACCTGTTGTGGCTATCTGTATATTTCCTATGCTTGTGCTCCCCTGCTCTTACATAATGCTACTGGCTATAGCACTGCTTTTTTTTTCTGACTGCATGTTCTCTTCTCTGCCTCGGCCTCTGACTCGGGGCACCTGCTCCCGAGCCCTAGATCCTGCGAAAGTGTGAGCTGCCCCCATCAACCCTCACCCCCACACCAACCCCAGTTCCTGGATCTGGACCCTCTCCGCGTGGTTTAGCCCCCCCCTGACTACCTAATTCAGGAGGGGCAAAGTCTTTCAGCCCTGAGCCACCTTGGACTGACCATGACATGGTCTTTTTGGACATACCCTGTGCCGGCCAGAAGAGGATGGGCTGCCCCCTTTTAGTCTGGTTCCTCTCAAGGTTTCTCCTACCTAGGGAGTTTTTCCTTGCCTCTGTTGCCGTTAGGCTTGCTTTTGGGGGGGTCTAGGCCTGGGTTCCCCCTCTGGTAAGCGTTTTGTGACAATTCTATTGTGAAAAGCGCTATACAAATAAACTTGATTTGATTTGATTTGATTAGTATGTGCCTGCACCCCATAACAGTCTACTCTCTCCCATTCAGAAGGAGCTTCCAGCATCGCACCCTCCCACGACAACAGAATCTCTCCAACCTCTCCCATCCGGCCGTGGTGGTGGTACTGGTTTGCTTATCTCTCCCACATGGAAGTTCTCAGTTGTTCCCCTCTCCAACCTGTCTATATCTTCTTTTGAATACCACCCTGTCTCCATCACCTATCCTACTGAACTCTTTATTGTTGTTGTTTATTGTCCACCAGGGCCCCTGGGATGCTTCCTTGATGAGCTAGACACCCTGCTCAACTCCTTCCCTGAGGACGGCACTCCGCTGTGCCTCCTGGGAGACTTCAACATCCACCTAGAGGCCCCCCAGTCTGCTGCCTTCCTACCTCTACTCCACTCCTTCAACCTCTCCCTGCAACACTCTCCCCCAACCCACAAGGCAGGCAACCTCCTAGACCTGATCTTCATGAGGAACATTTCCTTCTCCCTCTCCCTTGCCCCCATCCTCCCTCCCCTCTTCCAACACCCACTATCACTGCCCGTCAGAACCTTCTCGCTCCTTCTCACCCTCTTCCCTCGTTCCCATTGTCACTGCTTCCTCCCCCCTAAAAGCATTCTCTAGACTCCCCACTGACACTGCTTCTTCCACCCTAATCTCATCTCTGTCCTCAGCACTTGACTCTTTCTGTCCTCTTCTCCCCAGACCTGCACGCTCATCCCCTCCTAATCCCTGGATGTCTGACACCCTGCGCACCTCCCGGGTCGGCCTCCGTGTTGCTGAGAGGAAGTGGGCGAAATCCAGGGACCCATCCGACCTTTCATCCTATCAGTCTCTCCTGTCTGTGTTTTTTTCTGCCGTCACTGCCGCTAAGGCAAACTTCTATCAAACTAAAATTCAAAACTCTTATCTCTACACCTTGTCAACTGGTCTCTATTTTCTCCTCCCTCCTCAGCACACCTCCTCCCCCACCTCAGTCCCCCTTCACTGCAGATGACTTTGCTGTTTTCTTCGAGGAGAAAATTGCAGACATCCGCAGCTCCTTTGTGCCCTCCACTCCCTCCCCTCCCTCTGTGCCCTCCACTCCCTCCCCACCCTCTGTGCCCTCCCCCTGCTTCCCTTCTTTTTCTCCCCTCACAGACTCTGATATTTCCCACCTCCACCTCTCCCACCACCCTACCACTTGTGCCCTCGACCCTATCCCTTCATCCCTCCTCCAGGCTTTCACACCTGTCATCCTCCCATTTGTCACCTCCCTTGTGAACTCCTCCCTGTCTTCTGGCTGTTTCCTCACCCTTCAAAAGGGCCCACATCACCCTTCTGCTGAAAAACCCATCTCTAGACCCCTCAGTATAACCTGTTGGACCCCCACCAGTCCGGCTTCAGACCTGGCCCCTGGACAGAAACCGCTCTCCTCTCGGTCAATGAGGCACTTCACACCGCAAGAGCAGCCTCCCTCTCTCCATCCTGATCCTGCTTGATCTCTCAGCTGCCTTCGACACTGTGGAGCACTCCATCCTCCTGTCCTCCCTGGCAGCAACAGGGATCTGCTGTACAGCCCTCGCCTGGATCGATTCCTACCTCTCCGGTCGCTCCTTCCAGGTTGCCTGGGCTGGTAAAGTATCACCGCCTCGTTCCCTCCCCACCGGGGTTCCACAGGGCTCAGTCCTCGGTCCCCTTCTCTTCTATCTGTACACCCGCTCCCTTGGCTCTGTAATGTCTGCCCCCGGCTTACCTTGCCATTGTTATGCTGATGACACTCAACTCTTTCTCTCCTTCTCCCCATCAGACACTCAGGTCTCTACCCGCATCTTTGCTTGCCTGGGGGACATTCAGAGCTGGATGGACAGTCACCACCTAAAGCTCAACCCAGGTAAAACATAACTAATCTTCATTCCTGCCCTAAACTCTCCCCACCTTGATTTCTCAATTTCTCTAGGTGACACCTTGGTGACATCACCCTGCATGAAGAATCTCGGTGTGGTGATGGACAACAGGCTGTCCCTATCAATGAACATTGCAGCGGTAAGCCAGGCGTGCAGATTCTTCCTGTATAACATCAGGAGAATCCATCCCTTCCTTACCACGTACTCTACCCAGCTCCTGGTCCAAGCAATGGTACTGTCCTGCTTGGACTACTGCAACTCGCTTTTTGGCTGGTCTTCCCGCATCTGCCATCAGACCCTGCAACTCATCCAGAACGCTGCAACCGGTCTGGTCTACAACCTTCCTAGACACTCCCATGTCACCCCCCTGCTCACTACCCTCCACTGGCTGCCTGTTATAGCTCGCATCAAATTCAAGACATTGGTCCTAGCATACCAGGCAGTCAAGGGATCAGCCCCAACATACCTCCTCAAGATCTTCAAACCCTACACACCTTCCAGACCACTCCGTTCTGCTACCTCAGGACGCCTAGCACCTCCCCCCCCTCCGCACCTGCGCTTCCCGGTCAGGTCTCCTTTCGGTTCTGGCTCCACGATGGTGGAATGACCTTCCTGTGGAAGTCGAGCCGAGACCCTAGCCACCTTCAAGCAACGACTGAAGACTCTCCTCTTCAGGGTGCACCTCTCCCTGTAGTCTGGTTTTTGTTAACTTAGGGACGTAGCTGCTTAGTATTACACATGTCTACTTGTTTATGTATTGTATTAGGCTTAGGCATTATTTTCCGCACTGATTGCTTTATTGCTACCTTTGAATTGTGGCTACAGATTTACCTACATGGTCCTAGTTTAACTATGTGGTTGCTCCTAGCACCTGGAACTGTACTTCCCACTAGGTGGCTTTCAGCTAAACTGTTCTTGACTACGGTTAACACTTTGTTGTACGCCGCTCTGGATAAGAGCGTCTGTCAAATGCCTGTAATGTAATTTAATGTAATAAATACATTTATTCATTCATTAATAAATAAATAAATTTTAAAAACAGATAATTTAGCAGTTGCTCTTATTAAGAATGAACTAAAGCCTCTGCGGTCTATTCTGCCCCCTATTTTTTTCTCCCTAGTTTTAGTCACACTAACATTGTGACTAAAACTAACATTGTGTCTAAAGCTAATATTTGCCTGCTAGCATGAGCCATCAATATTATTAACTGACTAGCTAGAAATTGCTTGCATATCATGTTAGCTAGCTGTCTGATTAGGCTAGCAAGCTATCTGCTAGCTGACTAATAAAAATACTGACTGTAAAATCAACTGGGACTAACTTGCTACATTTTAGCTATCGTTATAGTTTAATATGCTAGTGTATTTGTCTCCATGTATACAAGGACAAGGTAACTAACAGTAGCTAGCTAGGTAACATTATATGTAGCTATATAGCTGTATGTTAGGTAGCTAGCTAGTCTCACCATATCTATCAGTATCTACATAGCTGGTTACATCCACAAAAAAGCAAACTAGCTACCCAACTTTTTAGTTGAAAAGACAGACTATTAGCATTCAGCTTCTGTTTCAATTCAGCTGACAATAGCTTCATCGCCTCACATGTTTTAGTGATTTTGGAAACAGTGGCACTTTTAGCCAGTCTTTTTAGACAGAGTAATGGAGGTCTGACGGTTTTGAAAATGACACCGATGGGGTGGCCACAAACCATGGTATACAGTGTGACCAGAAACTGGTCCAACCCTAATATGCTGCCACAGAAGCCGAGGACTGTTCATGTCTCCTGTGTTTGTCACCAGAAACATTATGATTCTGAGGCGAGTCTTGGCTAAGGATTGTTTACCTGAAGCCATAACCAGTTCTGTAATGTTTGGTGTTAGCACTGAAAGACAACTGATTGTGTTACATTAGCAATAAGTGACTATTTGTTTTGCTCTAACATGATACATAAAGGTAAAGCATTTCTGCTTTCTGGGCAACTACCAAAACATGTACCTAACAATAAGTGTTGTTGGGTAATGTAGGCAGATGTCAGAGAGTGGCCAAACCAATTATTCCACTGTTAACCTTAGGGATGGAGGAGGTTGGTTTTGTGATACTAGAATCACCATAGAGACCTCTTAAGGTGTTGTGGGGTTGCTGAAAATAGATGCCGATAATGGACACTATCCACATGAAAACCCCTGGGAAGAACCCTACACATTTCAGTTGCAGTAGGTTATTTTAGGTGAGAGCCAAGTTCAGCTTCTAATTTTTATTGTATTAGCAAGTTCATCACTACCCTTGTCATCCATGTCACTGAATGATTAGCATAAAAATGATTTAAACCATATGGATCATCACTATATGGGTAGTGATGATGCATTTCTTAATTAAAAATGAACTTGCTAATACAATAAAAATGAAATAAATGCTTCACTATAGGATGAAGGAGATCACTCAGAATGGCTTTGTATTTATTGGCATTTACTTTGCCCTGTAAGGGTGTTAAATGGGCCTACACCATGGCAGGAAAATGCACCCCACACCATAACCGAGCTGCCAGATTCCTTAATTTACTGAAGTGTTTCCTTTATTTTGGAAGTTACCTGTATATACAGTGCCACTTTTTAAAGTCTACGTCCAGTCTAAAAATTGTACCTTTGATGCCTTATAGACTGAAATGAAAAGATATTAGATCACACATTTTTCCACCTGTATTTTACCATTTTACCATACATCTTACAAGTGAAAATAAATTCTCAAATTTCTGAACATTTAATTAAAAATTAAAACTATAATAGCTTGATTGAGTCTACACCCTGCTTATCATAATAATTCTAAACAAGTTCAGGGGTAAACCAATCACCTTCCAGATCACACATCAAGCTAATTGGCCTCCACCTGGGTTCAATTGTAGTGATTATGATTACTTCAGAATAAAATCAGATCTTCCTAGAGGATTCCACTGCTGGGCAGTGCATTTCAGAGTAAAGAATCCACCATGAGCTTTCAAAAGAACTCCTGGATAAAGTTGTTGTGGGAGAAAAAGCCTTGTGCCATTTGCATTTATGAACCCTGTAAACACTGTGTTTTTTTCTTCATGATTTTAATAATTTTGTATGAGAAATATTGAATGCATAAGAAGTAAGAGTCTGTACTGGGCAGAGATAATGCCATGGACACTCATGCATGGAAGGCCTGGAGGCGCGCTAAAGGGCCCCAAGGCCTGTAGTCTAGTCTGACACTGTCTTGATTTATGGTAACATGTAAGTGGTGGAGCTGGAGTGATAAGAAGTAAAAGTGTTGTTGTGATACATTCTGCGCTAAGCGACCAAGGTCTCGCCAGCAGGTGGATTGGGGTAGGAGTTTAACCCGTATAAGCTTTTAGATGTTTTTTGATTTTGGCATGGTCTGATATTTATCTCACTTTCATCAATTTGACACACACTTACTTCCAAAGTGTTTGATATTTTTATTTGAAGGACAATCACAGCTACATTTGTATGCCATCAATAGTTTGGTCAGTATCATATGCAGCTTGTAAATAGATCTACAAACACACAAGTTAAAAATAGTAAATTTTTCTGCTGTCACAAAAGTTGTGAAAGCACACACTAAACTATAGTGACGAATTGTTTTGCCAATGTGCGTTTGTTCATCAAGGTCTTGGTTATGTAAGGGTGTGAAAACAGTTTAGCACATCTGAGATCTAAATAGCTAAAACCAGTTTTTATCAGAACTGGTCACATTTATTTCAGGCTGTGGGAGGGCTAAATGCTAAATACCTGAATATTCATTATTCATTGTCCACACCTCTAAGATCTGTCAGATGGGCCATCTCACTGGGCCATCAGTGTTATATTCTGAGTTCCTGTTCTGTTGTTTTTGGTCTTTGTTTATTTTTCATTCAGTCCTTATTCATTATTCTTTATCCAGTATTGCATTTTCCCTGTTCTGTCACGCTCTGCTCCCTGTCTGTCCTTGTTCCGTTTATTTCGAGATCCACTCCTTGTCTTGTCATGCACTTTTCGGGTTTTTTTCCGCCTTCGCTTATTATCTCGTTTTCTTCCTTCTTACTTTCTAGATTGCAATTTGTATATATTAGGTAGAGTGTATAGTACTAACCAACTAATCTACTAACGTTAGGGATTTAGATTAAGTTACTAACACGCTGAATATGTTTAAGGCCACAAGACGCGAATTCATATATTTCACGAGTATTTGAAAACAAGCGAAATAAATAACATTTTAGGCTGTTTGAAAAGTATTCTTCCATAGATCTTGTGTGCATATTGCAATTTGTTACGTTGCAACACGCGGAATATGTAGTCACAAGACGCCGAATTCATATATTGAAATATATATACGCAGTATTTGATAACATGGCAAATCAAATATAGTTACTTACTCTTCGCTGTTATTGTCTTCGCCGCTTTCATCAATACTTCAAACACTGCAGCGAAAATCTTTCCATCTTGAATAAAATTGTATGTCTGTATAAAATCTTGTTTCAAATTGTAGGGACAGTTTATGTGTTTACGCCTGCCACACATGGCCCCACGCCCCCCCACACACCTCCCCGAATCTCGCACCTAGTTACCATGTCAATAGAAGGGGGACGCATTACCAGGTAAAAAAGAGAGTAAAAGGCAAGGTTTACTTTTGGTCTAATTAACCTAATTTAAAAAATCCCATTTGATTTGCCAGTGCTCAAATCGAAAGTCGCGATTCTAAGGTTTCTGTCAATGTTTTTGTCGCTGTATGATAAAATATCGCGGTTAGAAATAGTAATATACTTTTTATTGCTGCTGGGAGCGGCGCCATCTCCCGCCGACTTTGTGGGGGTTAAGTGGGAGGTCAGTACCATTAATCGCTTAATTTCTTTATGCCAGACGCCAGCGGATAATGGTGTCTTAATTGGGCGGAGGAGCTTTTGGAAATTTTCACCCCAATGGGGAATGGAACATTTCAGGAGGCCTCGTAGAGAGATGTACTGTACCTGTTACGGAGAGACACTAAAAACAGTATAAAAGGGAGATGGCTCAGAGAGGAGATTTCAGTCTTTGCTTCATGAACCAACGGCTCTTTGAATGTAACCATTGTTTATATTCAAATAAATAATCATTATACTACAGACTCTGAAGATTGTTTTACTTTGAAAGAAGACTACTTTATTTTTAAGAAGTATCCAGTGCGGTGGGATCTCCTCGGTTCATCTGGCCCAGACCGGGTTCAGATCCTCCTCATTGTGGAAAGACATCAGGAAATATGTAGTATAGAATGGTATAGAAAGATTTCAAAGATTTCAAATATCCCTTGAAGCACAGTCAAAACCATAATTAAGAAGTAGAAAGTGCATGGCACCTCACCAGGACCACAGTTTGCATCAAAAAAACATGAATGAAGTGGAAAATATGTATGTGCACATATATTCCCCTTTCTGATTCAAAACCACAATTATAAAACAGTGTCCCTTGTTTATGTTAACAACGCAACTCTATAAATAACTGTAGTTTTGATCAAGAGTTTACCTTCATTAATGACTCAGCTTTTTTCTGAGGGCTATATTTACGCTGGGATGGTTTGCTCCCAGGCATTACTCCAGTTTTAAATATTAATATTTTTGTTTCTTGTGATAAATTACAGCTGAAAATACATTTACAATATACATTGTACTGCAGTGTATTTTGCACACTGTCCATCAACAAACTGAATAATTGCTGGGGAAGTTGGAATATAATTGTAAAGGTTTTCATGTCCCTAAGTTACTTTGTATCCCTATTTATTTTTATCTTTATTTAACTCAATTCCGCCTTGCTAATTTCTAGTGGTTTATCTGTCAATAAGCACGTTGCAGATGGAAGCTTACTGTTTTGGTTGATCCCGAGAGGTTGGATAAGAAGCTGAACGCATTCCATAGCACAAAAAGTTCCATTCAGTAGCGTAGCTGTTATACCGACTCATAACTTTATTTAGTGCTGTACCGAATTTCTGACCGTGAGAGACTGTGTGCCTGTATCAATAAGTAAGTTTGTTTATATTATTAGACTGGGATGAGTTTGAGCACATACGCTCGCTTATGCTGGTTATTGCTTGGTGATTCACACCGTTTCATCCGCTACGATGCATATGCCTGTATATGCACAAGTTAAGATGGCGCTGCCTGTGTAAAGCTCCGCGGTTCATTATGCTAGTTGTGAAATACATAAGATAGTGTGGCGCAAGTCACCTGCGGTGTATCAAGGAAGGAGACATCTGTGCATCTGTGCATCTGACTACCGTAAGTATCTTGTTGCGTGCCCAAACCGTGGTTGGCTACCCGCGAGACTTCAGTGGTGTAGTTCGCTCCTCGCCTGTTTGCACCCGCTTGTAGGAGCAGGTCTCACATTTTTGTTAGTCTAATCAGTAGCTTGTTGCTTTGGTTCCACGGTTGATTAGTTGATTACTAGCTTCAGTCGCTGCTTAGAAGATTTAGTTCAAAGTTTGATTGATACTTAGCGCTTTCAACCAGTTTTGATTAACAGGCTTAGCACCTGTGTTTGCAGTTGATTAATGTAAGGAATTGGTAATTAGTCTGTATTGTTGTCAGGGAGGATTTAAGCGCGTTGTCGCTGAATCTTATCAGTGTGCATCTGACCACGTAAGAGTATCTTTGTTGTTGCCCAGTCCGCGGCTGGTTACCCGGCGCTTAGACTGTGGTGTAGTTCTGCGCTCCCCGCCTGCTTGCACCAGCAACATGCACCG